>CAJVQA010000170.1:0-41084 GCA_910591915.1 Cetraspora pellucida
ACAAAGAATTCAAGCAGTTTACTGAAAAAGTTGCAGAAGCGGTGAGAAGGTGTTCATTGAAATTGCCAATTTTTACTTCAATAAATTTTAATGATTTTTTTCTTTAGAGCGAAGGACGTGTTGATGTCGATATTCCATTCCGTGAAATTTGTTTTCAGGGCGTTCCTTTCAGAACTAATGTCTTGTTACAACCTACAACAGAGTGTCTTGTTCATCTTACGGATCTTCCATTTTTGGTAGTACCAACTAACCGACACCGAAATCGCACATCTGGAACGCGTTCAGGTTGTTAATACTAATATATGAAATTGTCAAATTAAGAATCAATGTAACGATTCGTTCTAATAAGGATCGTTAATAGTATGTTCCTTTCCACCCGAACCCATGAATAGAGACTGTGGATCGGAAGCCTTAAATTTTTTTGAAGCCGTCGAAGAACCCTTTAACAGCCCTGCTTACGACGTTTTTTCGAATTTATTTCGAAATCTTATGTTTTCACCTGGTTACAGGCATGCACTTTAAGGTTATTATTATTATTATATAACTTTTTATACCTTTCTTTTGCCTATGATTAATAATACTAATTAGAGTTTAGAGTCGGTTTTATTTTTTATATGTTAAAACCGGTTTTAACATATAAGAAATAAAACTGATTCTAAAATCTAATACTAGTTGTAAAATAAAGTTTTGTAAAAGAAAATTTCGATTGTTATTCCTCTTTTTTTTTTATTTATTTCTAATTTTTTTAAAAATTTTTATTTTTCTGTCTTGAGCCTTGATGTAAATCGGCTCTTGGAGAGGAATTGAAGAACTTCACTTTTTATTTAGAATTAGAATTTGAGTTTGGATTAAGTTAAATTTTAAAAATTTTTTATTTCGTGACTTTCTTCTTCGTACTTTCGTTATATTCTTTTTAAAATTTTTTTTTACTATGAGGCATAATTGATTTTTATATATATAGTAATTTATTTATAAACGATCTCTAACATCTTTCATTTCATTTATTTCGATGTGAGCATCTAGGGTTTCCTGAAAATCTTTTGATATTCTACAATGTTTCTCCGGTTCTTTTTCGACACTTACGACTAGAGTTCTCGAGGTAGAACTGTCCATGTTACACGGAGGATCAATTAATAAAAACATTTTTTTTATACGTTTTACAAAACTTTTTGGAAGTTCGGATACTTTAACTTCTTGGTAAAGGGGATAAAGTGCACTAAGTAAACTTGAAGTTTTCTCTCTGCCTGACAACATATTTGCTGAATTCTTCTAAATTCACCAACTTTTTATATTGTGACTTTTTTACTAAAGTTATAAAAAATGTAAGAAACTTTAAGTCGCTACCTTGCCAAATTTCGTTTGTTGTGCAAAAAAAAAGCAAAAAAAGGTAGAATAACGATTTAGCACAACAAAGAATATTAATTTATATAATATATATTATACAAAAGTCATACATATAATAAATGTATAGCTAATTAATTTTAAAATTTTGTTATTTATGTTATAAAAACAAGTGAGGCGCTTGCCTATGCGCTGGGAGTTTTTGTTCCAGTCGATACGGCCAATCGGATTTTTGGGATCAGTGTGATTTCGTGTTGGTAGCAGAGGTCAGAACCGGTTAATAAAATTTGGGTTAAACATTTATTTGTCTTTCGGTGATCAACGTCACCATACATCACATGCCTAGTAATGTGCCATTTATATGTTAACCAAAATTTTTTTTTGCATACAGTCCGTACAATGCGTATTTAGCGATCTGAGAAAAAGTTAATTTTTCTATAACCTCATACGAAAAAAGAACAATGCTCGCACTTGCCCTAACTCTAAACATGAAAAATGGTTTACTTATAAAGGATTGGGTTTCCTCTTTCATTTGGCATGAAGATGTGACGAATCATTTGTGTGACGAGCAAGCATTAGCTAAATAATTAACTAATATTTATTAGTCACGCCTAATAATTCGTCACTTCCCTGTGCTAAACAGATAATGGACTTGTAAAAATTAATTTTACGAACCTATGTTAACCACACACTATCAAAATTTTACTAAATCTTTGGTGTATAGTACCTACAGTTAGGAATGAACTACTGCGCAGTTTGCGGCATTATGCAACCCGATCAGAATTATACTAGCTAGCCACAATTATGCTAACTAACCTGAATTCTAAAAGTCACACTGCGCAGTCGTTCAAAAATTCTGCCACGTACAGTACATTGTGTAGTGTATGTATAACACATCACTACAGATGCGCAATAGTGCAACGACCTATATATTTACTAGATGCAATACCAATACTCTAAGTCTTCTGTTCCTGGTTTCGCGTGACAACATTGCGCAGCTATCTTATTATTATTTGTAAACGAATAAGGTGAATAATGACGAAAGTTTGAACAAATTATTTTTCATATTCGGTTTATTCATGCAAATCGATATTATATAAGTTATAACTTAGATATTAATTTTTATCTCGTTTTATTACAGTTGTGCTACCTAATATATTTTTTTTTTAAACGACCCTTAGTCGACAAGCGAAAAAATTTTGAGCGCAATCTGAGCATGCGCATCGCCTCGAAAAATGCTGTTCATATGCAATCGCAAGCGCTTAATTAGTGCTAAAAAAACTAGCGCTAAAGATATAGAGTACCTTTACAAACGTTTGAAATTTGTGAAACTCAAAAATACTAAAAAAAGCAGATTTTAAAGAAAATCAATTACTAAAAATATAAAATAATACCGAAAATTTGAATAGAAATTTACCCAAACAGAGTAATTCAGAGTAACACTAAACGCTAACGTTTACTTTTAAGCGTTAATTAATTAATTTACAGTAAAAAACCGGTAAAAAAATGTTGGGGAAAAGACTTTGCCTAATCCTAGCTATAGCTAACCTTAATCTTAACAATAAAAAGGTTTCTACGTAATAATAGCGATGGTTACATTGGTTTTGTATAACCACTTCCGCTTTAGACGTTACCTGATTAGTCAATCAATGTAAATCCGTGAAAACTTCTCATTAACTTTTTTCATGGATTTATGGAATTGGAAGCGTTTTGTATGAAATTACTACGTATTGCTTGTGCATAACTTGCGGGAGGATCTATATTTGAAGGGTATATCCAATAGATACATTATATAGGAACATAATAAAGCTTCGTTCGGACTAAATTCTATCGCTATTAATTATATAAATCGAGAAATTTGTTTGATGCATTATCATAAACCTACTACATATTTGGGTGTTCGTTGTCACCCAGTTACCTTAAATGACATTAATGTTTGTGAGGGTGGCTTATATTTACTATAAAAATAAGAAATAAGGTTCAGCCAGGATGGTCATGGAAATAATTTCGATTTCGTGATTCTCTCTTACGATCATTAATACATATCAATATGATACTTCATTTCTTATGGTTTGCTACATTCTACCAAAGCTCTATATTCATAAAACTGAAAGTAGTCGAAATAAGTATAACAAAGAAGGTATGTACGTATGGGAATGTTTTGGCATTAATTGTATCATTAAGGGTTTTTGTAATTTATATGTTATAATATTAGCACAAGTCTAACTTGATATGGGTAGATATTCATCGTACCAACCTATAAATCTTGATCAATGCATACTAATTCAGGACGAGTGCTATCAACGTAAGGGTATTTTCGGATGTTTTTACCTGTTTATATATTAGTGTATCATTACTATTGTAATCTCAACCAAACTTGGTAAGTTGTCCAACTCTTATATAGAACAGGAGTCATATAAGTTGTTATTGGGAACCCAAACATTGGCCACATCCTACAGGTTTCTCGTTTAAAATGACTAGCAGGGATTCAATGTTCCAGTAAGTTCTTATAGTAATTTTATAATTTTTTTTTTTTCTTGAACTTAATCATGCAATTCCCATGATCTAGTCAGAAATTAGTATAAATCTTATTACATTCTTTTTTTATCTTCCGTTACCTTATTCATCCCTTAATCAAATATTTTCCTCGCCTTATCAATAATTTATTAATATATTAATTCCATCATTTTACGCTTAACCGATTCTTTTTATAAATTGTTTTATATGTCAACTAATTTTGAAATTATGGGTTTTGTTAGTAAAATACTTCGTAAAGTATTCTCAATAAAGCATCAAGATAATACGGAAATGACAGAACGATCAATTACTGTTACCAGTGATGGTGATGATACAAAAAATTATAATAACGATCAAAATAATAGTCTTGTATTAAGAAGGAACAGAACGTCCATAAATACGCCTGACCGAACAAGCACTGGTGCACGTCGGGATTGGCGCAGTGGCTATAAAGAAATTGATGAACTTGTACATGAAATGAGATTGGAATATCCTAATCCCACGCAACATTTAATTTGGGTCCCTTTTAATGAATTTATAAAATGCAAACAGATTGATTGTGGTGGTTTTTCTACTATATATGAAGCGAATTGGATAACTGCTGGACAAACTGTTGCATTGAAATGTTTGAAAGACTCTCAAGATATAAGTATTGATTTTTTGAATGAGGTTTGTATTCATTCCTTTATTCTTTACCATTATTATTATCGTTATTATGATGATACATAATAGTTATGTATTATTTAGATAAAATCGCATTGGGTTTTGTTTTTGCAACCTCAATTTTTGAGATGTTATGGAATCACTCAACAACCAAATACAGGAGAGTTTATGATGGTTACGCAATATGCACCCTTTGGAAATTTATATACATATCTTCAAAAACATAAAAGAATGACTTGGAAGGAAAAGATTCAAATAATTAAGCAAATTACACGTGCTCTTGGAGAAATGCATAAAAGAGATCTTATTCATGGTGATTTACATAGTGGTAATATTATGAACATTGATCGAACACATTTTGTCCTTGGAGATGTTGGACTTTGTGGACCTGCTGGTAGACTTACACGTAACAAAGAAGTCTATGGCGTTATTCCTTATGTTGCACCAGAACTTTTCAAAGGTCACAATTACTCTAAACAATCCGATATATATAGTTTTGGTATAATAATGTGGGAAATTTGTTCGGGTACAAGGCCATATGATAACATACCCCATGATTTAGATTTAGTTAAAGATATATGCAGGGGAAAAAGACCGCCAATTCCTTTTGGTACTCCATCATTCTATTCAGAACTTATGATATCTTGCTGGGATGATAATCCTTTAAATCGTCCAGATGCTGCAGAAATTTCAAAAACCATTTATCATTGGCTAGTAGACGATTCACTTGATCAGTGCATGCGAAGAAATAGCTATAAATCGCGTTTCGGGAAGTTTCATAACAAAAAAGTGACTCATCCGGGTGCAGTGTATCACAGTCGATTATTAGATTTTAAAGAAATAAAAGAAATGCGGTTTCGACAGTATCTCTCATTAAATCTTCCGCGTTCAATTTATGAACAAGGTAAGATGATTCAATATTTATCTTTTAATAACATAGAACCCCATTTTTTTTGAAATTTAAATTATATGTATTTATAGATACTATGGAAGAATTATTACTATCACAGAGCGATACAGATAATCAATCACAGCCTTCGCAAGATATAACAAACAACTTGCAGCCTTCACGAGATGATCACAATCATTTACCAATTTCACGAAATACTTATAACTTTACATCAAATACACGAAATTCATATACAACAAAATATTCAAGATCAAAAGAAACTTATAAAATCTCATCACCAACTAGAGATATTTATAGTTTCTTACCACCAACATGTAAGTTATCAATTTAAAATTATAATCTATGGGATACTATTTGTTGAACTGACATATATTCTCAAAAATAGCTAAGCAACATCATGGATCCACTACTACATCAAAATCACTTGAAACTGAACACTCAGGTAAAATTATATGACATATTTTCAATGAGGTTTAATTTTAATTGAAGTGATGACTTTGATAACGATTATATATACATTTATTGTTTAGTAACAAATCCGATTAATAATCAATTTAACACTGAAGGTGAACGTCGTTATTAATTTATTATCTTGGATATTGCGCATTTTATTAATATTATTTTATTAATATTATACTTTGTAACCATTTTAAATATCTATTAGGTCGCCCAAACGCAATGAGTGTGTTCATACCGGAAGATGGTAAGAGATCACATACGTTTATATGCATGTTAATAATATATATCGATCTTCTACTAAACTCTTATAAATATTTAGACATCCAAACATTACAAACATTTTGGGCACTTGAAGGAACTAATTCAAGTAGGGCAAATCTTTCAACAATATGGTCCACTTCAAACTAATTCAATAATTTTTTAATACTTGTTCCGCATTCTATACATAAGTCTTTCATTTAATATAACATAATAGTTTACTTTTTTTTTATTCTATTATTTCATTAAAACACATGCATGTAATATTTTGTATATATCTTTTGGGAATGCGGGTTTCTTTATATTTACTTATATATCCATATAGATTCATTGATAGTGTATATATCATTCTTTATTTTTAGGCATACATTACGTAGATGTCACTTACCATTCTTGACCTTACTATTAATATCTTTTATTGATTTTGATACGATTTAAGTCACAAATTAGATCTTTGTTATTTGTTGTATTATTAGGAAAAAAAAACAAAAAAAAAAAAAAAGAGAGAGAGAAAATAGCAATAATAATCGAACCTGCTTTATCTATTATATTTTATTTTGAATTTCAAATTTATGTAAATAAGTTGAATGTATGCATTAATTTTTTAAATAATGCAATTGTTGCGGTTATCGTCGACGAGCATATGAAACATGCTCGGTATTATATAACAAAAGATATAACTATCTAGGTGCCTCTCCTAAAAGCACTTAATACATTTTTTAAAACCAACAGTATATTGACTGCTGTTAATTGAAAATAGGTCAATATTTTTTAAAAAAAATAACTTTACAACTCATATTTCGATGAATTTAAAAGAAAACTTTGAACTTAAAATTCATCTATATCTTTTTAAAAAAATCAAAAGATAAAATCATTCCCAACGAATTTATTTATCGAACATTTTCTATGCCACATATGATAAAAAAATTTTTTTATTTCGATTTTTAAAAAGACGGTTTGGCATTACGTTAGGGTGTTCAAAATACTAATCAAACATTAATTAGGGTTGCATCCGAATTTACTGCGGATAATATCCTGCATTACAATCACAGAGGGCAACCATAGAATGAGTGTACAACTAGGCACTCATATAACTTTAGTTATTGTCTAATTTAAGTATTCTGCTTGAAGGTTTTACACTAGCTGTTATACTTGGAACCTGCTTGTAAGTTTTCTATTTAAACACTCTAGTTCTCATATTCACTTGTCTACTTACATCTATTAACAACCCTGATCAATATTAGTAAAAATATGTTATGATTACTAAGTCTTTAAAGCAGTTTTTCACACAAAGAACTTTTGACCTTGTATTAAATCTTTTAGAATCTTCTATATCTTATTCTTACAGTTGATTTAGTAATGTTATAGTTGAAATCAACACTTGTAATTACAGTGTATTATTAAACCATTATGTCTTTATAAAGTTCATCTCAACCTTAGTATTTACTTTATAATATATTTCTAGTATTTTGATATTTAATTCAAGTTCTATCAAGTTCTTAGTTCAGATAATTTAAAAAAATAAATATAATCATACTTCTGGTTTATATATTTTCTAATATATAACCTTTTTTTTTTTATTCTTTTTAGAGTTCTAATAGCATGATTAATTACAATGATTTTTTTTAAAAAACCAGTATATTATCTGGTTTTACAAGTTCTAACTCCATTTCTATAAGTTTAATTTTTACAATAATATTATCAAAAGTTCAGATTATTTCTTTATTTAGATCTTTTAAATAGGTTTCTATTTTCTTAATATTTATAATTTATACAATTACAAGAACTTATTATAGGTTCACATTATTTGGTACCAGTTTTGTATTTCTTTATATAAGATATAACTATTATATGAATGTTATATAACCTTCTAGTCATACTAATATAACACAAATAACAAGTATTTAATTTTAATTAATACTAGAAGACAGTTAATTATAATACAAAAAGAATTTCAAATTTTTATTAATACTAGGATTTAAACTTTAAACTTATTACTTGGAGATTGACAACATAATCATTTTACTATATTATTATATTTTTAACTATTATAATTAGTAAGAAGTTTTAAATCTTATTACTTATATTAAATTTTTTTTTATTATTAAAATAATTTTTTTAGTCTTTTGATTTTTATTAATAACTTTTTTGTTAATATGATTTTTGTAAATTACTATAGAAAGAGTATACAACTAGTTATATATAAAATTTCTTAAAGAAAATGATGATCATAGTATAGTGGTTGAGTTGTTATTCTCCAAGTAACAGGTCTAGTATTCAAATCTCGCCTATAATGAAATTTAAAAAATTATATCTGTATTACAGCAAACTGTCTCTTGATGATTGGTTGGATTAATGTATCTGTAATCTTAAGTCACACCATCTTGAATGAGAGCTTAGGACATTTATATGAAGTGTAATATTATATATATATAGAAAAATATATAACTGATGTCACATAAGGTTTTGGTGTAAACCCATAATAAGACTACTAGGCACAGTAAATTAAGAAACTGAAAAGTCAAAAGCCTACTTGAAAATTCTAGAATAAAAAGGTAGTATAAACTTTTAACAGTATGGTAAGAATGATAAAAGCTCATAAAACATCTCAAAAGTGAATAGACAGATAAACTGAATGACAAGATGTGTAGAGAAGCATATGACCAATCAGGTCACCATAATCATCTGAGGAAAAAGAATACATAAGTATATCATATCATGCTATCTAAATTGGAAGTCAGAGAAGTTCTATTGGTTCTGAGTACCAGTTAGTAGAAGATGATAAAGAAGATATTGTGATAATAGGTACTGGAGTTCTAGTGAACTTTACAAAAATAGAAATAGTGTAATATAGCAGTTAAACAGTTAACTCCTATGACTGCAAGTATTAGACAACTATAATAAGTTATATAAAACTAAATCAACTATATGTAAGACATAAAAAGTTCTAGTAAGTTTCCTATTAAAGATAAACTAGTTTTAAGAAGCCTCGAAGGCATTGAGTACTTTGAATAGGTGTAGCCTTGAAGATGTTACCATGAGACATGATGAACTGCATATGCAGAGAGTTTAAATAGACAAGACCCATAGTTAACTTACAGGTATAAGCACCTATTATAGAATCTGTATAGTAATGTATAGGTGGACTACTTAAATTAGGCATTAAAAATGCATATGTGGCTAGTTGTAATCTTTAATATAAAGAAGTCCTTAAAGGCACTTGTGTTCAAATACATGAATAAAAACATCGATCTCTATAGATAGGAACTTTAAAAAAAAATAAAAAAAATAAAAAAATAAAATAAAGTTTCTTAAATTCAAATTAAATAAAATATTAAATTAATTTAAATTTAATTAAATTAAATATACTTTTGATTTGATTTAATTTGATCAAATATTTGAATCCAATATTTGAATTTGATTTGATTTTCAAAAAAATTTAAAATTTTAATTAACAAATAAAAAACTTGATTTATAAAAAATTTATTATATTAATCAATTTTGAGTTTTTAATTAAAAACATTCTTTTAAACAAAATATTACTAGTTTTATAAAACAAAAAGTCAATTATCTTAATAAAATTTTGAATAAATAATTTATAATTTTGAATATTCAATTATAAATTTTCAAATTAAATTAAATATTTATTAAATCAAATCAAATTTAATTATATTTAAATTTGATTTGATTTAAAAATTTCAAATTTAAATTTTTTTTTTTTTTTTTTACACCTTAAGCAGTTACGCTAGTACTTTATTAAGATTCTTGAAACTAAATACATCTATAATTACATAGAATTTTCCAATACTTAAGTCTAGCATCACTCAGCCACCCTATTGGCACCTAAATACAACCTGCCACACTATCTTAGTTAAAGATAGACTGCTCATCTAACTACTTAAAGCCATACCAGAAAGGTCTTCCCCCTTCTGTGACAAGTATATCAATTGACTTCCAAGCTTCTTTCTTTATTTGATTTATTTTTTTTACTTTCTTTTCCTTTTCTTCCTCCTTTGTTATCTTATTTTTCTTTGTTTTCTTTTCCGATCTTCTTTTGGTTCAAGCACCTTTTTTCGTTTTGTCTATTATATTGATCTTCTTTTTCTATTCTTGTACTTTTCCACATCAAACTTTCTATACTTGGTCATAGAATGTATTCCATACTGTTCTTGTCACTATGTCTATGCATTTCTTTGTTGCCTGTCTGCCTAGAATTTGACTGATTCTTTTTCTGACTTCACTTGTTATTAATCCTTTTATCAAAGCTGTTCTGTTTGTGATTTCTTTTGCTTTTTTTTTTTCTTTTAAACTATTCCAAGCTGCTGCTATTGCTATCTTTTGGATTCTTTTCCACAAGCTTCTTTGTTCAATACAGCTTGCTAAGTGTGCTTGAGTTTCCTTTTCACCTTTTTGGCATACTTGGCAATCAGTCATTATATATATTTCTGGTCTTCTTCTATTTTGTTCTTCTAGTGTTGGTAGGCTATCCATCATATATTTGATCACTGTTGCTCTTCTTGTACTGAGTTTTCTTATTATACAATATACACCCTTTGTTCTATTTATCTCTTTCCAAAAGCTTGACCAATTGTATTGAGTATTCTTAGTTTCTGGCTCTAGTGCTTAGATTGGATTTGTTTCTCTCCAACTAGCTCCAATTCTGGCATTCATAACTATTTTATATAGAAGTCTTGCTAGTATGTTAACTTTTCTATTTTTCCATTCTAAATGGTACTCTATTGTGTCACACTTGATCTTCTCTGTAACTATTGTCCTTTCACATGTTGCTTCTTTTTTTGTAAGTAAATCTGCTCTATCATTCCACTTGTTATTATTATGACTTTTAACCTTAACTAATTCTATTCTATTGTTCTTGCTTTTGAGTAAACTAACAATATTTATTATTCATATTGCATATTTCTTTTTCAAAACTCTGTTATCTTCTATCTCTTGAATTGCTCTGTTAATATGCCTTAATGCTGCAAGGCTATCTGTATGCACCTCTATATGCTTTCCTTCTGATATGATTAGAATTGCTAACTATATTGCTGCTAATTCTGCCATTGTTGCTGAAGACCAACCTTCGAGTTTCAGTGTTATTTCTTCTTCTGGCCAGTCTTCTCTGCTACTAACCTGCACCCAACTGATGCCCATCTTTCCTATACTATTTTTCTTTCCCTCTTTATATAATGTGCCATCTGTATAAAGAGTATATTTGTCTTTGTTTTTTCTCTTGTTTTTCATTAGAGCTTCTATTAAGTAATTTGTAACTTTACTATTGAATTTTTGTTTCTTGATTAATTCTATTTCTAGTTCTTCTGCTTGTTTAAGTTCAATTAGACCTTTCTCTTTTTTTTTCCATTCTTCTGTTGTTCTGTTTTCTAGCATTTGCTCTAATGTTGCATTAATCTTATTACTGTCCTTCTCTACTAACATTTCTGGAACTGCCTTTATATTATTATTCCATCTTATTCATCTTTCACAATTATCTATGCTTTGTTCTGCTCTGTTTTTACAATCTTTACATTTACTTATCTTAGTATATGTCTTGCCTTCTACTTTTTGTAATAGCCAGTGCTCAGCAAGAATCTTTTTCTTTTTCTTCTTAGAAATCTTATTGAGTTGCTAATTATGCTTTGGTCTATGTATGATTCACTCCTTCTTTTTTCTGTCCTCTGATACCTTCATCCAATTGATTATTAATGCCTATGTATTGTAGCTTCTGATCTTGTATTGATTATGTACTTCTCTACTTGTTCGTGTTTTTAATATTCTCTCTTCTATTTCGTTAAACCATTTGGCTTTTTTCTCTTTGCTTGACAATCCTAGTAGACTCTTAAGCTGTCTTTATGTAATTAGGTTCTCCCCTTTTATGTTCACAAGCTGGTTCAAATATACTAGACCCTTTTCATTTATTGTGCTACTACTTGCTATCCATGATTCAACCCTAACTAATTCTCTTATACTTATTCTGTATCTATGTACTCTTTATAGGCAATTTTCTACTTTAATGCTTATTCCTATCTCTCTTGCTTTAACTATTATTTGACAAGCTAGGTTGTGTTTCCAATACTTCATTTCCTCTGGTCTTCTTTTGGGGTCCCAAATGTCTTTTGTTAAGCCTGCTTTCTGACACTCCTAAGCTATTCTAAGCTTTGTTAGGTTACCTAAGGTGTCCTTTCTATTAAGTCTCATGAATAAACTGCTTATTTGTTTTGTTGTTATTTCTTGACTTAGTGTTTTACAGTTTTTTAGATCTTTGTGCTTAATTATACAGTTGTTTGTTGTTTTCATCATATTGCATTTGTGTTTTGCTAAACATATTATCAGTTGATGTATCTTGTTGATTATCTTTTCTGACATTCTTGTTAACTGTAGCAGGTATTCTAATTTTGGAATTATTTCTGTATTGTTTATATATGTAATCTGGCTCATTGTTATTTTTTTGTATCTGAGGTCTCTAACTGTTTGGCTGACTATTCCTTTTGCTTTTTTGCAGACTAGTGATTCTCTTATTCTGCTATTTAGCCAAACTTCTAATGAACTTACAATTTTGTTTTTTGGTTCTTCCATTATTTTACTATGTCCAAATGTAATTTCTCTATCTTCTTTTCTCAGTCTAGAATTCATTACTATGAGCTTTGACTTTGCTTCATTTATTTCAATATCATTTGTTTTAAAGAACTATTTTGCAATTTCAAGCATTCTTAGTAATTGATCTTTGCTCTTTACAATCCATGTAGTATCATCTGCATAAGCAATCACTGTCTGCCTATGTTGTATGGTACAATTAATGCTTGTGTTTTTTAGTATTTCTTGTTTTACTATATAATCTAGTAAGTTATCTTCTTGGATTCTTTCCAGTAGTGGATCGTAGAAAAGCCACCAGATTAATGGAGAAATCACCTCTCCTTGATCTATACCATCTCCTGCTATTATCTCATCTGTTAGGCCATAAGTTGTAATCACCTTAAGTTGATATTTGTAAAAGAGGTTGATGATATATTTTGTCATTTTTTGTAGTATTTTGACTCTTCTAAGAGCCCATTCTAAGCTTTCCAATAGGACAGAGTCAAATGCTTTTTTCATATCTTGTAGAAGTATTCATATTTCCTTATTTTTCTCTTGTGCTTCCTCTATTATCATGTTTAGCATATGTATTAGTTGCTCTGTTAAGTTGCCAGGCAAACCTGCATAGTTTGGTCCTTTGAGTATTTCTCTTTTTGTAAATATCTTGGCCAACCTTCTTGTTACTATCTTCATGACTACCTTTCTAAAAGTCTCAATTAATGCTATTGGTCTAATATTGTTCAAATTATATTCCCAGTCTACATCTTTTGGAATTAGATAAATTTGTGCTATTTTCTATTTTTTTGATATTTCTTCTATTTTTAGAACTAAATTTGCAAAGGCTCTGAATATTTTCTGTGATTTCTTCCCTGCTTGTTTTATTAGAGTATAGCTTATGCCTAAAATTCTTGGAGCTGTATTGGCTTTGAGTTCTCTTAGTGTGTTTTTCCATTCTTCTTTTTCTATCTTTTCCTCTAACTTCTCATACCAAGACTCCTTAATCTATTCTTTTGAATTATATATCTTTATCTATTCTTTTGACATTTCCTCTAGTTTGGTTTTTCGCTTTTTGAATTGATTTTTAAAATGCTTTGCCAAACCATTTAAGACAGCCTTGAGTTCTGTTATTAGACTGACCTTATCCTTAATTTAGATCATAAATCTGTCTAACGTTATCTTCTTGTATGGTTTATTCAGTAGGCTAGCAATCATTTATCTTTGATCAGTCTTTATTATTTTACATCTTCTATTTATATTTCCTTCTATTTGTTTTTTTAGAGCTTGTTTCTACTCTTCTTTTCTTTTATCTTTCAGAATTCTTTGCCAGCCTTTTATGTCATTTATCTATGCTTCTGACCATTGTTTGTATAACTTCAGTAACACTATCTCTATTTCCTTGCCAATGTTTTTGAGTTTATTGTTTATCTCTTCTTTTTCTTCTTTGTCTATCTTTTGGTTTTTCTTTATTTTTGCCTTTTTAATTATTTGTTGAAGTTCAATTATGTTTCTATTCTGCTGTAGTTTCTTCTAATGCTGTCTTCTGTTTACTTTTATGTTAAATATCTTCTTTTTTGAAATTTGCTTATTTACTACTTCTGTTATAGCTTCTTCTATCGCATTCCACATATAGTCTAACATATTTGTACTGTGTATATTGACTTCACTGTTTTCTTCTAATTGTTTCAGGATCTTTTTTCATTTTAATTGTACTTGAAGCTCTTTAGCATATTCTTCTCAATCTTCTTGTATTGCTTTCTCATACAGATATATTGTTCTCATTTGGTCCTTGCGTTTAATTTTTGCACAACTCTGGTTTGCAATTACATGTTTTAACTATATAACTGTTGTTAATATTCTATGGTCACTGCCTGTTATTTCTTCTGCTTCTTCTATGTTGGCTTCTTGAAGGCTAGCTGCCATAGTTTCTGACAACCAGATATAGTCAATTCTTGTTGCTGCTTCCTGGTTTGATTATGTGTATGCTCTCTCTGTTGGATGCAAGCTTTTGAAAGAGTCTGTAAAATCCTGTTTCTTGAGCCAATTAAAAACTAACAGTTTTTTATATTCTGTTGTTTGTGGATGCAATCGATCTAGTATGTTGTCAACTGTATAATTAAAATCTCCAACTATAATTACTTCTGTATGCTTTCTCCTGTTTGTTACTATTTTCACAATTTTTTGTTGTATCTTCTTACTAGTTGCCTTGTCATTTGGTAGAATATATACCCCTATTACTATTAGTACTAGTTGTTTGAAGTATAGCCTTACTTCTACCATGTATTCACTAGGTCTTTTAACTGTTCCAACATGTTTTTCCCAAGTCTCATCTATTAAAATTCTAATGCCTAATCCTTTTTTCTTGTCTAGTACTGCACTTGTCCAGTAACTTTTAAATCTTGTATTAAGATTATGCACTAAGATTTTCCTTCTTTTTCTGTAATGTTTGTTTTTGTAATTCCCAAGAATGCTATTTCTTCTTCTTCTGCCCAGCCTAGCAGGTTTTTTAGTTTCCAACCTCTGGTCTTGAGTCCATTAACATTGTAACATGCAATTTTTATCTCTTTTTTCTCTTTTATCTATTTCTCTTTTAACTACTTATATCTTGTTTCTGTATTTTCTGCTTTTTCTTTTCCTTTTCTTCTTTTTATTTCTTTTGGATTAGGAGATTTCTCTTTATTTCTTTCTTCAAAGATCCTTCTCTCATCTTGCAGAAAATCTCTAATCTTCTCATTTCTATTCCTAATTTCAACTAAGGCACCCTCAGAAGTGATTAGCTAGGCTCTCTCTAGCTGTCTCTTTTGTCTTTTCTAGTCTTTCTAATCTCTTCCAAATTTGCTCCAAGAAGTTCTCTATGCGTGGTTCTTCTTCTTGTTTGTGTATCTTGAATTTTTCTAGTCTTTCTTCATGATCTTCTGATTCTTCTTTCTTTATATTTGCATCTTTTATTTGGTTTCCTTTACTTTGGCTTTGAGACCTGCTTCTTTCATTTAGTAGAAAATTCTTCTGGCTTGCATTATTTCTATTTTTGTACTTTTTTTCATAGACTCTATTTCTTTGTTTTCCTCTGCTACTTCTATTCTCTTCTGTATGTGAATTCTGGCTGTATCTGTTCTAGCTTCTTCCTCTTTCTATTTCAAGACTTCCTCTTTCCCTTGTTTCTCTCTTTCTTTTGTTTATCCAATAGACTTAAAAGTTGTTATATATAATTAGTTTTGTTTGGGCAGCTCTCATATTTCTTTCTGTTGCAAACATGACTATTGCTAATCTTTTTTGGTTCCCATTTCTATTTGGTAGGATGTAAACTGATTTGGCACCTTTGTTTCTTAGGCTTCGTAGTAGTAAGACTTCTAAGGCACTTCCTAGTAATTCTGTTAGTCTTGCTGCATATTTTCTTTGTCCTTTTCTAGCTTCATAGTCTTCTATTCTCTTGGTTACTCATATCAGTTTATTATTATTTACTGGTTTTGCTTATGGGATGTCTCTATATGTTCTCTCAATCTTGACCACAGCTAAGGCTTTATACTTGAATTTCTTAATTCTTACTATGTGGGCTTTCCTAAATCTTCTACAGATATATTCCAGTTCTCTTTCATTTATATCTGCAGGTAGGTTCCAAATTGTTAAATAACTTGTATTCTCTGATTCTTCATTTGTTTCATATTGGTTTTTGTTTGTCTTGTTTTCATTCTTTTCTCCTTTAAATTCTTCTTCTTTGGTTCTCAATTTGCTGCCATTTCTCTTTTGACTTCTCTTCATATGTTGCATCTGTCTTTTTATAGTATTATCTTTTTCTTCTGGTATCATTTTATACCAGTCACTCTCTTTTTTGCTGATTCTCTGTATAGCATCATTTCTGCTATACTCACAGTCAAATTTAACTTCTACCCATAAATTTTCTTTTTTGAAGACTTCTTTTACATCTTTGACATGTATATTATTTCTTAAGGACCATCTAATAAACTTTATACATTCTTCTTTTGTTTTTCCTGACACATTGTGTGCTAATATATTTGCAAGTAGGCTATTGCTCTGGTTACAATTTCTCTTGCTTGGAACCTATATGCTTTCTTCGAGAGGTTCTCTCACTATGTCAATTTCTTTTTCGAATTCTAGTTCAATGACTTCTTGTTCTTGCTCTTCTCTTTGTTTTTCTGCATTTCTTTTTTGACTAGGCAAATTCTCTTGCTTTTGTTGGATTTGCTTTACTTTCATCTTGCTGTTGTTATTGGTACTTATCTTTCTGTCTCTTCTTTCTATACTATCTTGTTGATTTCTTGGGCCCTTGCTTCATGTAGGTTCCTTTCTTCTAGTTCTTATTTGATGTTTGGTCTTGTTCTGTCTTTTGTGTCTCTTTAATTATTGCAGCTTGGTTACATTTCTTCTTAAGTCTGTCTTGACCTTGTTCTGAAATGGGTTCTACTATCATTGCATAGTTGCTTCACTTTACTAAATTTAATTTCCTTTCTAGTTGCTTTTTCTTTATTTTATTTATTAATTCTCTTGTTAATCTTAGTAGAGCAACTTCTTCTAAATTCTGATTTGTTAACATGGCAACAATTTCATCTTCTCTGCTAAGCAATACATATGTTTTACCTGCTTGCTTAATAAACATACCATTTTGCACACTATTGATAGCCCAGTATGCTCTATTGATATATGTTGTTATTAGACTGCTGTTATGTCTTTTGGTTATATTCATATTTCTATCTATATTAAGCACATGTTTGTTTTGCTTGTCCTACACGTAGTTGAGTTGCTTGTTTGTTTACGTCCTTGTGACCAAAACAGATCTGCGATACCAGGTTAGTGCCAATTTCCTAAAATACAACAATTATTCAAATTTTCAAGCATTTTTCCAAGAAATTTTTAGTTTTCTTTGCTTTTCCTATGTTGTGTCTCTTGTGTTTGTTTGTTTTTTCTCTTTTCTTATATCTTTCTTGGATGCTTTTTCATTTACTTAGTCCTGCCAAGGAAGTTTAGAAGGCCATTTTTGCATAAAATCAGTTTTTCTTTTTGGTCAATTTTGTGTTTAAATGATCAGCAGAGAGAGTTGTTAATCTAATCCAAATTTAAATTTAATTTGAACTTAAATATTTGATCAAATCAAATCAAATTACAAAACTCTAGTTATAGATATAACTTTTTTATATTATCTATTTAAAAAGTTCATTCAAAGATTTTTTACTAATTGTTATATCAAATACCTTTATTTAAATATTTATTTTAAACTTTCTGAACTTATATTTGTATTAACATTACTAGGTCATGTTTAGGTTATTATTTTAATCTTAGAACTATTTTATTTTTGAGATAAACCTTCTAAAATCTTTTGTATCTATTTTTACAGTTAATCTAATATTATTATAGCAGAACTAATACTTATAATCAAAGTTTTATTTTTAACTATTATGCTTTTGTAGAGTTTACTTGAATTCTTACATCTATTTTATAACATATTTTTAATACTTTAGTATACTTCTGTTTGTTTATCAAACATTCAATTCAAATAGACTATATAGAACTATAATCAGTTTATCAATATATCAGATTGGCTTAATATTTTTTTTTTTAGTTTATATTAGCAGTCTGATTGGTGGTACTTCTAAAACTTCCAACCTAGAGGTTTTTGCCTATTTAGATATTTCAATATTGGTATTTGTTTCTAGTGATCTAGTCTTTGCAATAATATTATCAAAGATCTATATTATCTTTTTATTCAGGTCTTTCTAAATAAACTTTTTGTTTCTTAATTTTAACAGATTTATACAACTACAAAGACTTATTTAATGTTTGTATTATTTAATGCTGGTTTGCATTTTTTTGTGTAATTAGTTACATAAATGCTTTATAATCTGCCAATCAAGCTAATATAACTACTATTATAGATATTTTAATTCAATTATTAGAAACAGTTACTATGATATAAGTTATATATAAATAATTATATAAATTTTTACTATTAATAGAATTTGAATATTCAACCTACTACTTGAAAGGTTGACAATTTATTTATTTTACTAAGTTACTACATCTCTCTTATACTGTATTCTACTATAAATAAGCATCCATATTGATTATAGTTGCAGGTACTTATTCATAATAGGATTGCTGCTATCTAAAATTTTCATTTCATATAGTAATCTACTAATTAAATTACAGTAATCATTCTGCACCAAAAACTAATAATATCTGATATGCATTCGAGTTAAATAAATTAAATTTTTTTTTTTTTTTTTAAGCTAATGTTATCAGTAGCTACTGCCTTTATTGTATTTTTGGTCAATGCATTACATATGACTTGTACAAGGTAAGTATGCAACTAGCTATATGTGTAACTTTTGGTTACCTATTTAAATAGTCTGCCCAAAGGTTCTACACTAGCTGCCATGCCTGTAACCTACTAGGAGGGTATCTATTTAAACATTCTGATCCTTATATTACACCCAGGTGAGTAACACCTGGTTCCTGTACAACTAAGTGCCATCTAACTTAACATTTAGCTTCCTCTTTTTGTACATCTGTCAAGCTGTTAAACATTTCAGAATACATCACCTAACTGTAAGGTTTCAGGGTATCTCCTTGTTAACTACCTATCCACTCTACAGAACATTAACAAGGCTAGCCCTTGTAGAGTTCACCCAAATCCCAGCATCTACTTCATAGCATATCCCTAGTACTTATAGTATACTCTTGCTTTGTCCCCAAACTTCCAATCCAGAAAGCCTGGTAGGACTGTAACCTGTCCTTGGTATATTGAGCTGACCTGATATTCTTTTCCTCTGGTTTGGTTCCGGTGGCCTGGTTGGTGGTACCCCTCACCTAAGGTTCTTGTCCATTCAGCTCCTCCACATGGGTATCCGTTTTCTAGGTCTAGTCTTTACAGTAGTATCATCAAAGATCTGTATTACCTCTCTGCTCAGGTCTTTCCAAGTGGGCTCCAGTTTCCCAGTTCTACAGATTTACACAGCCATAGGGCTTATTTTAGGTTTGCATTGCCTGGTACCAGTTTGCATTCCTCTGTATAACCAAGGTTACACAGATGCCCTGTGACCTGCCAGTCATGGTGGTATGACCATAGTTACAGGTATCCTATCCCAACTGATCAACAGAATGCCATCGCCGTAATACCATCTATGTATTACATAGATGATTATTCAAATTTTTGCCATCGGTGGGTTTTGAACTCACAACCTACCACTTAGGGGATTGACAACTTATTCACTTCACTAAGTTGCTACACCCCTAATAAATTAATTTAATTATTAATATAACTGTAATAATAACAGTATATATACAAATAAACTCAGAGTCAAATAAATTAATTTTAATTAACAATTTGTTTTGTAATTATAACAGCAATAGAAACCAAATATTTAAACTTTTTTTTTAATATATTTTTAATAAGCATTAGATAATACTTGTTAATCTTTACAAAAAAACATACATATACATCTAATAAAATGCCAAAAAAGAAATATAAAAGTTATTCTGCTTTTATAAAACTTGATGCTATTAATTATACAAAACAAATAAGTAATTATGCTGCAGTATGAATGTTTAGTATTAATCATACACAAATTAGTAGATGGTAAAAAAAAGAAGAGAAATTGAAAAAAAACAAAACAAACAAATTGTAAAATAGGATCAGGTGCCTTACTATTGTATCTACTTGCTGAAGAATCATTAAAAAAGTGAATAATTAGTTTGTGTGAAAGAGAAATAAGTGTTATACCTTCTGATGTTAAGAGTAATATGAAATATCTACTTGATACAGAGTTTAGATAAATATATTCTGATGCTAATTACAAATTTCAAGCTGCAGATACATGATTTTATCATTTTATAAATCATTCAAACTTTTTTCTTCACAGATGTACAAAAGTTTCTCAAAAGCTTCCTAAAGATCTGCAAGAAAAACTTTTAACATTTCATGAAGACATTTATAAATTGTAAAAAAACAATAATTTTGATCTAAAGTGCATAGCTAATGTAGATGAAACACCTATCTTTTTTGATATAGTTGGCATGCTTATACTTGATTATTGTAGTACTTATTCAGTATATTTATGTACTACAGAAAATAATAAAAATTGATTCACTTGTGTTTTAGGAATTTTAGCAGATAGAAGCAAGCTTTTACCTATAGTCATATTCAAAGAAAAATGAAAGCCTAAAAGTCAATATCCATTGGAATTAATTATTAGAATGCAGAGTAAAAGATGGATAAATAAAGAATTAATAAAAGACTGAATAGAATCTGTTTGGTTACAAAGAGCTAAAAGTCAAAAAAGATCTTTGTTAGTATTAGATGTATTTAAAAGACATATGACTAATTCTATAAAAGATAAACTTCTAAAATCTAATACAGTTTTAAGTATTATTCCTAGAAGACTTATATCTGTTGTACAACCTTTAGATGTAAGCATTAATAAACTATTTAAGGATAGACTTCATGAGTAATGGAAATTTTGTATAGCTACAGAAGAACATAGATTTACTAAAAAAGAAAATATGAAAAAACTGAAACCTGATTTAATGTATTATTAGATTATGGAAGCATGGAATAATATTTCATCAGAAATTATATCCAAGTCTTTCAAGAAATATGGAATATCTATACTTTGAATGGTTTAGAAAATAGATTAATTGGCATAAATAAAGAAAATAACAATGAATATTTTGTTGTACTCAATAATAAAAATGAGAACAACAAAAGTATTGAAACAGTATCTTTGATTTGAAATACAGTTGACCTTCTCAAAACTGATATGCATAGTGGATAAACTTTATATCAGTTTTGAAAGGTTATCAGATTTGAAAAAAATTATATGATCGGCAGATTATTAATTGATCAATTAAATTATGAAATAAATATATAATATCAATTTTAAAGTTGGGCTATATCCTAGCACTTAACATCATGATGAATTTATAAAATTTAGCAAAATTCAGTTATCAAAACCAAGCATTTGTTCTTCAAATTTAAATTTTAGTTGCCAAATTAATATATTAAACTATAAATATAAACTCCAAAAAATTTTTTTGAACCTCTGATCTAGACTAATAATGTGTCTAACCCATCTTTCCTATATGCTAACCCATCTTTCCTATATGCTAACCCATTTTTCCCACTTTCGATGCATCTTATTAGACAGAAAAATTTATTAAAATGATGTATTACAACTTAGAAATGTTGATTATCTTAGCCAAAATCTATATTTATGTATTAGTAGTCAAATTTTTTAAATTTTGGATATTTTATAAATTCATTGCAATGAATAATGTGTATGTATCAGGTTTGTAGTGCAGACAAAATTCTTAAAGTTTGTTAAGGTTAGATAGAGTTAATGTTTATTATCAGTAGTTAGATATTAGTAAGCTTATAACAGAAACTCGCTCAGAGGATTTTTTTGTTAGTGCACTAAAGGTTTTCCTATGCATTATGAGTGATTTTTTGCAGGATAAATGTTTATTTTGATCAAGTTATGTTTATCTAATTTTGAAATCTAATTCATAGTTTAGGAGATTTGCACTACAAACCCAGTATACACAAACCTTATTCTCTTTTTTTATTAAAGATTTCTTGCTATATATGTATGATTATGTAATGAGTATGTTCGAATATATTTCTGAAAAATTTACTTGTAGATGCTCTTTTAATATGTGTCAGGTTTATGGTGCAATATAACATGATTAGGAAAACTCAAAGCAAATGTTCATTTTGTCAAAAGTTGCTTATTGTCCAAGAATCTGCATAAGAAACCATGTTTAGTGTTATAAAAAAAGGTTTTTCTTAATTGATTTTACTATATTGCTATTAATTCCTAATTCTACTATAAGTGCTAACCTTGATATTAATGAACTTTAAAGAATTTTATCTGTGCCATAAACCTGGCACACATGCAGTTTTTCATTGCTCAGGTATACTAAAATTTTTTGATTAGATAATGCAAATTCATGAAGGCTTTATCCAATAGTGCTGTATTGATTGGAAAGTGTATTATACCATTTTCCTAATATGTCAATATAGAAGATCTCTAGATTATCAGTAATATTAGTAGGTATCAATAAAATTTTCGAACAATGTATACTATCACTATATTTGCATGATAGAGCAAAAATTGTAGTTTTGTGTGATATTTTAATTGAATTTTTTAACACAATAAGTATTTGTATAAGAATATTGATTTCTTAAAAAACAAGTTTTTAAACTCATAAAATTAATATGATAAATGTTATGCACACCTTAACTGCAACAATGGTATTAATTATTACTTTAGTAGAGGTCATCACACTTACTAATTTACATACACTCTATTTAATGAAATAACTAGCTTCCCTAATTAAAAATCGAGTTGTAGTTTTTGCTAAAATAATTGAATTTAATTACTTGCTATTTATTCTTTTTTGTTCTTTATCAGGTTTACATTTTTTTAATGATTTCACTATATGGTCCATGATTCTAAATAATGTAATTACCAATCTGCTAATCTTAAAAATTTACATTGATTAAAGTCAAGAACCTAAAATAAAAAGAGAGATAATAAGACCAAATCAGATAGGGCCCTAAACGTTGGCATGTTGATAACCTTAAAAATGATTGAATTTAAAATTAGTTCTAATTCACAGAAAAAAGAATAATGAGATCAATGCTTTTGAAATATATAGAATACTTCTGCATTGCACAAATACTTTAAAGAATCAAAAAAGTAATGCATGATAATAGATTAGATGAAAAAAATAATGGTGAAATTTTGATAAAAAAAAAAAAGTAACTTATTAAGGATAATAAAATAAAAAACTTATTAATAATAGTTTTGTTTAAAATTCTTACTGTTAAAAAAACTTTTAAATATAAAAATTTTGTTCTGCCTATTAATCGTTTTCATTGTCTAAATTATATATGTTTCCATTATTAAATAATAGTATTGCACATAAAAGAGATCCATTATTACATTAAGTTTTGTTCTTAAAAAAAAAAAAAAATTAAAATTATACAATCTAAAAAATACACCATCTGGCATATACTTTTAATTTTATCCTATTATTATAATGGGGAAAAGTAAAGATAAGGTCATCTTAGCTAGAAACTTGCATAATAATCAAAGAAAAATAATATGTGATCATTACCTTGCAAATCCAACAATCATTCAAAAAGAACTCATGAAGTAGGCTAAAAATAAATTTAAGTTAATAAAAGCCCTAGGCCAAAGCACAATTTCAGACATTTTAAAAAAAAAAGATGAGTTCAGTAAAATGTCTTCAAGTGACCTTGAAGTTAAAAGGCATCATGTCATTATGTTTTCTGAGCTAGATATCACTTTGACAAATTGGGTACTACAATATGAAAATCAGGCTGTATGCTTAAATAGTAACATGATTAAAGCCAAGCCAAAAAATTAGCTGACCTTATAAAAATCCCTGAAAATGACCAGCTGGGTTTTCAAATAGGTGGTTACAAGCTTTTCAAAAAAGACATAATTTTCATTTCTTCAGGTTGCATGGTGAAAGTGGTTCTGCAGATATTGATGCAATTAACTTAAACCTTTCTAATATTATTCATACTACTAATCAGTATTCATTTTGTAATATTTACAATATGGATGAGACAGGTTTATTTTATACTATGGCTTCTGATTACACAATCGCATCTTGCCAAATTGAAGATAGAGATGATAAAAAAAAAAAAAAAAAAAAAAGGTTAATGATTTTAATATTTTTTAAATTGTTTTAATTTATGTTTTAAAACATCGATAATTGTAACAGCTGATAGTTAAACCTAAACTATTTTATTTTAAATGCTTACTGTCCATAATTGAAGGATTAAAACAAAACTGTACAAGAATTATGATTGCACTTATAACCAATGTTGACAGCACCCACAAGCTTTCTTCTTTCATTATTGAGCATTCCAAAAAACCTAGATGTTTTAAAAAAAAAACAAGAGAAGAGCTTGGATTCTATTATCACAACAACAAAAAAGCATAGATGACCATCCTGTTTTTTCAGGAATGGATAAAAAAATTGAATAAAGAAATGGAAGAATCGAACCATCACATTTTACTCATCCTTGACAATGCCACTTTACATATTACTTGTGCTCTTATTCTTAACAATGTAAAAATCCTCATGCTGCCCAAAAATGTAACATCAAAAATACAACCCATAGATGCTAATATCATTGCATCATTTAAACTTCACTATCACTATATGCAACTTCAATGCACAATTGATTATAATGAAGCTGGTAAGAGAGATATATATAAAGTTGACTAACTGCAGATAATAATATAAATCAATTAATCAGTTGGTCAAATTGACAACTAGTCACTCTTGATGTAGTCACAAACTACAAAACCATTCTATCTCTTAATCATAACTAACAACACCAACTAATATCACCAATATTAATTATATAATTCTTATTTACTATTTCTCCTTCTGCTAATATATACATTGCTGATAACCTTATTATTAAAATAAGGATCTTCTCACATCTCTATACCTAAAAAATTACATAATTAATCCCCTGGTCACTATATTAAGATCATGAGAAGGTGAATTAATAATATTCTGATCTGTATGTAAATAAGCAAAAACTTTATTTCTACTAATTTCCCCACAGATCAGAATATTATTATTACAAATATCAACACCTTAACTTATTCAAAATTAAAATTTTTACTAATCTGTATTACTATTGCAGGTCATGAAATGGACAAAAGTCATCTGGAATGAAGTATCTGCTAAAACAATTAAGAATTGCTAGTTAAACACAAAAGTTATATTCCCCTATGATGAAAATAGAGTACCTATTATCCCTCCTTCTAATGAAGGCATCGAAGATATAGAAGAAAACCTACTTGTTGACCCTAATAATGAATTAGTAGTAAAGGAACTTTAGCAGCAAATTGATGCCTTGGGTGTTCATAATTCAATGCCAGTTGAAGATTTATTAAATATTGAAGAAGAACAAGAAGTATATCACCAGTTCACTAATGAAAACTTGATTCAGGCTGCTACAAAAAATAAACAGGAAGAAAATAAAATTGTAATACCATCTTTAACTAGAGAAGAACAATTGAGAATTTTACATTATGCCTTGAAATTGTTAATGAAAGGATTAATAATAGTGAAGTAACAATGAAGTCCTTGCACAAGCTGCAATTCTGTATTCATAAGGAGGTTCAAAAAAAGAAAGCTGAGAAACAAGTTCAACTTAGATTAGATCAATTCTTTAATGCTTAAACAAAATAGTTTTATATTGATCTTATTTTTTATAATAAAACAGCTAACAAAAAAAAAAAAATTTATATCTTTATAGATTTCTCTATCAAAACAGAAAATTTTTAAATGAATAAAAAGCATTGGGTCGATAAAAGCATTCTAGAATCCTTTTGCTTAGTATAATTAAAAATTGCTTGCTTACTTTAATCTTGCATTGTGAATTATAACCAGTCAGTCTAATTGAACCTTTTATCTTGAGGTTTACTAATTTTGCTTCATAGTTCCTATTGGATGATCAAATAATGAAAATGTCATTGAAACAGTATAAAGGTCTAATAGTACAAATACTTTACTAAAATTTTTAAAAGAATTTTTTTTGTTAGAAAATGAAAGGGCATTTTGTAACTAAAATTTTAAGTTATTGGTGATTTTTGAAAAGCTTCAAAAACTTTGAAATTTTATGTTACACCCAATCTTATAATTTAATTGGTAGATAACAGGTGGTGTAGTCTACATTGTCTAATTAGAAATGACATTTACAACTGTCCAATTAGAATTGTAAAAAGAAATTAGGATCTCTTTGTTTTGTACAAAGTGTAAAATTCATGATTTGATTGGTTTGTAATCATATGACACAATTAACAAATCAGAAACCTGAGTATTTAGATTATTGGGTATCGAAAATTGCAGGTTATCAGGTATGAAATAAAGAACAGACCTGGTGGATTGATATTTAATGATTATAAAAGAATATCAGTTTTGACAGAATCAGTTTTGAGAAGGTCGACTGTATATATATATATATATATTTGAAAATTTTTGTAATTAGATAAGAAAATTAGTTTATCTAACAAATACAATTAAAATATTTTTAAAATAGTTAGAAATAATAAATAGATTAGTATTAGTTCAAGATTGTTTAAAAATAATTATAAAAATGTATAAAAAAAAATATAAAAAATTTAATAAAAAACTTTAAAATAAGAAAGATAATAAGAAGAATTAAATTGTTAAGAGTACAAAACTATAATATAAACTAACCTTAAGATTATTATTATTTTTTTTTAAATGTTAAGATAAATACTTGTAATATAAAATTTATTAATACTATATTTTAGTTTTGTGATTATATTACAACAACTACAGAAGACAATTATAAGAAGAATATACAACTAATTATTTATATAACTTTAGTTATTATTTAATTTAAGTAGTTTGTCTAAAGAGTTTATACTAGTTATTATATCTAAAACCTGTTTTTAAGTTCTCTATTTAAACATTCTAATTACTGTATCTATTTATATACCTATTCTATTAACTACTTTAGTTTTTATTGATATAAATATATTATGAATACTAGATCTTTAAAGCAGTTTACTTATATAAAGAAGTTTTAACTTTATACTAAACTTACTAGAGTTTTTAGTACTTCTATTTATAGCTAATTTAATATTACTATAACTAAAACTAATACTTGTTTTTTTTTTCAGTATTAAGATGATCTCTTTGGTCTGAGCTTTTTATTAATACTTATAGCAGGTACATGTTTTATATAGATGTATCTATAATGAACTAATAGACAAGTATACAACTGGCTACATGTGTAACTTTTCTATATTACCTATTTAAGGAGTCTGCCCAAGGGTTCCCTATCAGTTGCTATACCTAATACTCTTGCTTAGATGTTCTATTTAAATCTTCTGATCTAACTCTAGTATTAATTTTACCAAGTAACAGACCTGGATCTATTCGCTATCAACTATAGGACTATAATCTTTAGACTATTTTTATTTTTGAAGTAAACTTACCAGAGTGAGCCATATTTTCTTTTACTGCTAACCTGATTTGATGCTATAACTGAGACCAACACTTGTAGTTAGAGTTATCTCTTAAACTGCTATTATTCTTGTAAAGTTCACCCAAACCCTGGTACCCATCTTTCTGACTTTTTCTCCATCATCCCTTACTAGCCACAACTTGGAACTAACCAACTTCCTAGACTCCCAATCCAGATAGCCTAGTATGGTATACTTATATATTCTTTTCCTTCAGCAATTCTAGTGGCCTAGTTGGTTATGTGCTCCTCTATACATCTTTGTCATCCAGTTTATCTGACAGTTTCTATGAAGGTGTTTCATGGGCTTCCATTAGTCCAATGGCATCATCAAAAGTTTGTGCTACCTCTTTTTTAGGATTTCCAAGTGAGTTTTTGTCTCTTCGGTTTCTTAGCCTTCTATGCTCGATTGTCTTATCATAGGTTTGCCCAAAGCCTTATACGACATCAGTTTTACATTCCTCTATATACATGTACCATGTAATATTACACTTCGCATAGATGCTCCAAGCTCCCAATGTCAAGTAGGACCTGACTTGATGTATCTAAGATTACAGATGCCTAAAACCCAACTGATTAGCAAGAGACAATTACCATAACACAGGTATAATTTCTAAAATTCATCATTTGTGGGAATCAAACCTTAGACCTGCCACTTAAGAGTTAACAACCTATTCACTTTACTAGGTTACTACACCCTTAAAACTAATACTTGTAATTAGAACCAATCATTAAATTGCTATATCTTTATAAGTTTATATAATTACAGTATTTTTTTTTACAATCTTATTAGTATCTTGTTTGCTCTTGCAAGTTTTCTTATATTATCAATTAGTAAGCTTTGCATAATATGACTTTATATCTAGATCAACTAATAGTCAAATTAATAGAGTTTTTTATTTAAGAGTTTTTGTCTATATAGATTATTTATATTAGGTTTTCTGCTTTAGATTAAGATTTTTACAAGTAATATTATTAAAGATCATATTGTTTTTCTATTTAAAATTTCCAAACAAGTCTTTTTTTAAAGTATATACTTTTTTGAATTTATTTGTATAATATTATATATTTTTAAAATTAGTCTTAATATAATTAGAATTATAAGATTACAAGTTTAGATACTTTATCTAAGTTGTCAAAATAGACCTATTTTTTTAAAATTCTATTACTATAGAATTTGAACTTTGAATCTATTATTTGAAAAATGACAATCCAACTACTATATTATAATTATTATTTTTTTAATCTTAAAATTATAATAACTTATTAGAATATATAAATTTAATAATTTAGTATAAAGATTTAATTATAATAGCAATAGGTTTTTATACAATATGTAGATTAAGTAAGTTTTATAAGTTAAAACTAAAATATATAAAAAAAAATTATATTTAACTTAAATTAAGAATAAAAAAGTTAAAAAAAATATTTTTTGCTAATAGAAAATTTATATTAATTAAAGCAACAAATAATAAAATTATTAAAAAAGTACTTAAAAATAAAATTAAAATATTAGCTAATAAGTCACTATTTTTATTAAATAAAAAAAGAAAGATATTTATAATAGAAATTTCTATAATAATAAAGTATATAACAATAAATACTAAAATTAAAAAATAGTTTAAAACTTAGTCTAAGAATAAAAAATACAATAGTTGCTATAAAAGAAAAATATTTTTAATACAAATAAGAATTATTAATAAGTAAAATTCTAAAATTAATATATTATATTTAAAAACTATAAAGTTGGCAAATAACAAAATATTAACAAAATAGGTTTTTAAAAGTCTAAATAATTGACTAACTAAAGTTATATACTCTGTTTATATATAATAAATAAGAAAATCATTAAAAAATAAACTCAATTCTTTTAATAATTCTGTATTATATATTTCATATTAAACAAAATCACAAAACATTGGAATATACAATATTATAAGATTTACAAATCTATTGAAGATCATGTATTAAAAATTGGTATAAATTTTTTTACATACTCTGTAATTTTTTGAATTTATATAGTATTTTTCAAATCATTATTTTTCTCTTATTTTTAAAGATAAAGATTTAAAATTTGCTTAACTTTAATAAAAATAAGTTTTAGTTTAATAATATAAAGTGTTTTTTAATTTATACAAAAGTCAATTGTGTAAAAATCTTTATTAAAGTATTAAAACATGTATTTTTTAAATTACTATTTTTTTCTTATTTTTAAAGATAAAGATTTAAAATTTGCTTAAATTTAATAAAAATAAGGTTTAGTTTAATAATATAGAGAGCTTTTGGTTCATTCAAAAATTAATCATATAAAAATTGAATCGATCAGAATGGTTCTTTAGAATGCAGATAAATAGTACAACTATAGTATAATAATAGTCAATTAATGATAAGTCTTAAAGCTATTAATCGATTATTGTTCATACAACACAATATGATTAGTAAGTTATCAGTTGTGGCTGTGACTGCATCATTTGTCTGCACTTTGAAGGGGTCAACCTGGTTAATTTATAAAAATCTTTGTTAAAATATTAAAAAAAACCTTTTATCATATATATTATATTAAGATAAATATATATATTCTAAATTAGCATTCTATATATAATTCTCAATTAGATAATTTTTTTATAACAAAAAGTTTTTTTTAAAGTTTTAGTAATTGGAAGTTTAATAAATTATTATATATTACAAGTAATTATTTATTTTTATTAAAATAAAATATAATAATTAAATGCAAAAATATTTACAAATATAATATTAGTTTTTGTTTATACTTTAAATTAAAATTTATTATAATATTAATCAAAAAAATAATGTATTAAAATAATGTATCATAAAAATATATCAAAGTAATTTATTAAAAAGAAATACAGTAATAAATTAAATAGTATAATTGTTTATTATAATATTTGTTTAATTAATTACAAAGATAATTTTGTAATATAAATTTATTATAAAAATATTATTTTTTTCTTTTTTTTTGATTTTAAAAATTAAAAATTAAAAATTAAAATAGGATGCTTATCTAAAACTTATAAATATTGTAAAAAAAGCATGTCTTATCAAATATTTCAAACCTTATAATCTATTATTCTCAATTGATCAATCTAATTAATGCTAAATTTCTATATATAATTTTTATATTTATTGATATAGAAATTTTTAACTAATTACAATTGAAACAATTTAATTGATCTAAATAAATCTAAAAATTTAATTAATTAGCAACAAACATCAACTTTGCAATTAGTCATTTTGAAAATAAAAAAAAAAATCTGCCATTATTCTACCCTATATCTACCAAATAATGGCAGCATAACAGCAGCATAACAGTAGAATAACAATAAAATAACAGAAGGTTTGTCAATATAAGTAACATAATAGTAACATAATAGCAAAATAATAAAACAGTTTTATTATTTTACTTTTAGTCTTTGTAACTAAAAGTAAAATAATAGAACTGTTCTATTATTTTGCTATTATGTTACTATTATATTACTCATATTGACAAACCTTCTGTTATTTTACTGTTATTCTGCTATTATGCTACTGTTATGCTGCCATTATTTGGTAGATATAGGGTAGAATGATGGCAGTTTTTTTTCTGTTATTTACTTATTATTCACCTTTTATTTATTCATTTGATCTGTGCTAGTAACAAAATTTAACTATTTATCAAAAAAAAATTAATAACTTGTTCTTAGTTATTTAATAATATAATATATAAAGATGAACTAAATAAAGAAAAAATATTATCTTTATATTTACAAGAAAAAGCCACAGAATTACTATTCACTAGTCATAAAAAATTTAGTTTCAATTTTTAAAAAAAACTTAAACTATCAAAAGCTAAAAATTTAAAATTAAAAAAAAATAATTAGATTAATTTATAGAACAAAATCATTAATAATTAAACTCAAAAGATCTAAAAATAAATATATTTTCAAAATTAAATCATCTATTAGAAAAAAAAAATATCAGATAAAAATATTGAAAAAGCTATAATTAAAAAGATTAAACAAAATAATCATAAATATACACCTGAGTTCATTTCTATAACTACAAATTTAAATACTTTTGGTCATACTTCAATATTATTAATGATACAAAATACAAAAGAAATTATACTGGTCAGCCTCCTAAGTCATGTTTATCTCCAAGTACTTTATTATAATAAACAAAAAAAGTAATAAAAATTTCTATACAAGATAATATATCTCAATTTTTAAATTGATTTAGCTCATATAGAATTTTAGCAAACAAAAATACTAAAAAAAAAAAAATATATTTTTAGTATGTATATCTTATTGGAATAAAAACAAACAAGAACTTATACTTACTATCCTTAATATAAAAGATTTGGATTATTGTTCAGTATCTATAGTATCTTTAAACATTGAAGAAGCTATTAATAAAAATTTATTAAATCTAGTATAATGTTAATATTGGCTTACTGATAATACAGCTTATATGTCAGGATTAACCACTGGTGCTGTTATTAAATTTAATTAGCAATATTTGGCAAAAACAATTCAAATTCTTTGTAGTCTATATGCATTACATATAACTTCAGTATATTTTAATGATACAATATTTCTAATATATACAACTAAAATTACTAATAAAGATATAAGCAAGGTCTTATCTTAACATCAAAAAAAAAGATATAACATTTAGAAAAACTAAATCTTTTTTAGGAATTTGCTTGGAGCTATATCTGTTTAATTTTCTTAATTTGGCTTATTATCTTTACTGCAAATATAATAAATCTAATAAAAACAATCTATTAAATATGAAAGCAGAAAAGATTAGTAAATTATATAAAACATTACTTAATTATGATCTTAAGAGATATTAAAAACCTATCTCAACTCATTGGTTATATCAATTAATTATAATAAAACAGTATTTAAATTGAAGAGATATTCATTTACAATTTTCTAGTTGGTTTATTAGTCAACTGGAAAAAATAAATAAAATTCTTAAAAGCTATTTAAAAAAATAAAAAATATTTTATAGTTTTTTGCAAAATGATAAGCTAAATATAGAAATTCAAATAATAGTTAGTTTTGGCTAATAGTTTTATAAAAAAGTTATATTTTTTTTAATTGATAAGAATACAAATACTACAAATCTTTTAAACAGATTTAGAGCAAACAAAATACCAGATAAGATTAAACAATAAATTAATGATTTGCAAATAACATCTGAACATTCTAATGAAGTCTTTGTAGAAGAGATGTTATTAACTTGTGAAACTTTATCTACAGATGAGTTTAATGATTTAATTAATAAAATTGAATATGAATTAGTAAAAACATTAGATATATTTAAACAGTAAATGAATCTATGAACATATTTATCTCTTTCTATATGTCAGCTTGGAAGAATTCATGACCTCAATTTTACAGTTGCAATTATTAAGGTTATACTAAACATCTATATTTCAGAAAATATTACTGAAATATAGAAAAAATATATAAATAAATTAGTAAATAATATAAAAAATAAGAAATAAAAATCTTTTGAATTATTTGAAGAATTAAAAGATAATGATTTTTAAGAACAATTTTTGACTTTTTTACAATCTACCTATGCCAAATTACCTAACTACTTATTAATACATGATATTATTAAGTACTAAATTTGATCTATAATTGTTCATCAGCAACATTTCAAGGATATGTTTAACAAATATGATCTCAAAACATATTTCAATATATCTATTAACTTACAAGAATCAAGAATGCAACTATTAGGACTCAAACCTCTCAAAATTTTACTTATTTAAGAAAAACTATCAGAAATTTATTTAAAAAATAAACAAAAAAGACCTATTGTTGAAAATAATTCGATTAATAATGAAGAATCTGCAACTAAAATATTTCAAAGGTTTTTAAAACCTTTAAAATAAAAAAAACTAACTTATATATATTTTATATATATGTACAAATCTAGACAGATCTGATAGTAATATTAAGTTTTTTTTTAATTTCTTAATAATATTCATGAAACTATTGTAACCAGTAGATAAATAATCAGGTAAACTTTTTTCTTGTCATATTAATTTATTAAGTATACTGTAATCAAAGTCTCTAAGCTTTGGTTTTTTACAAGTATGATGTTTTCAATGTATTAGTGAAAAAAAATTATAACACTTTTGTGTAGTTATTTTTTTTTGTACAACGAATGATAAAAAAAAGTAATTTGGGAATTTGTAAAACAGCCACAAAAAATCTGATCATATAAATTTATCATATAGACATTACTTAAGTTTGATTTACATAGTGCATTGAATATCCCAACAAAACATCTATTTGTTATAAGATTATAACCTACATATAATACAGATTATCAATTACCCAGTTATGATAAGTATGAGAAAACAACAAATTAATGAAGAAATATTAGCATAAGTATGAGGCAATAGGAAATAAAAGATATGTGTAAGTATTAAGTAATCTAATATGTAACAGTTATTTAGAATAAAAGGAGTAAATATTAGGTCCTTCTCTTTTGTCTTTGCTGCTAGCTTGATGAAAAGTCTAGCTTTGTGGTAATTTCCTGCCCACCCAACACTAGAATTCTGGTAGTCGTAATAAGCTTGATAGCCCGACCAAGCAGGCTGAATATCAACTATATAAAATTTGATAGCCCGACTGAACAAGTCGGATATTGAGTAGGCAAATTAATTGTATATAAAAAGATAAATATAGATAAATTAGTAGAGAACAATACGACGATTCTATAGAACAGTCATTGTTAACCACGCGAGCAGTAGAAAAATCCCGTATTGTGTATTTCATGTTGTGTATTAGGGTATTTTACGATCGAGTGGCAAATTAATTTTCTGAAACTTAAGTAAAATTACCGTTACATGTAATGTAAAATTGTAATTTGTAACACGACCCTAAATATAGATTTTTGACCGGTGGTACTCTATATGGTCTGAAGTTATTCCCGTTAATTTGAGTCTGAAAAAAGTAAAGTAGAGATGGGGAATACTTCCATTTAGAATAAAATAGATAAATGGAATTATTATAACGAATCAAATCTCAAATTATTTCAAAAATTGAAATAACGATTATTTTGATTTTATTTGGGAAGTATTCCGTGTCTCTGAGTGCTTACTTTTTAGTTATACGATGTCGAATTACAATAGCACTAAATCACGCCAGTGTTCAACACCACATACAGTATATGTTTTAATAGTTTTGCTAGGATAGAGAACCTGACTATAGTAAAATACAGGTCTAAATTTAAGGTTTTTTTGGACGGAGCATTTTTACTTGGTACCCTGACATGAGTTAGTTAGTACATTTTTGAGATATAGCAACTATGGTGTTGAACATCACTGGTGTAATTTAGTAAAGTCGATAAACATTGTTTTTTTTACAAAATTTAGATGTTTTAAAATATTTAAAACATGGTTTAAAACATGGTTTAAAACATTTACCATCCCTAACATAAATAAAAAAAGGCTGAATTGCACCTCAAAATTTTTAAAATTTCCAGCTTCAGCCATTTCTGGCTTAAGCTGTGACAATAATTAATTAGACAAAAAAAAAAAAATATCAATAAATCTATTATTAAAATCAATAATCTGCTAAACTCAAAATTTCGTTCCATATAAGGTCATCTCACATTTCACGGAGGTCATATAAAATGCAAAATACATGCTAGGTTTATCGTGCGAGAGGCACATCTCTAATTTTACCGTTATAAATTTTTTTTATTTGGTAACCAGTTAAAATAAATAAATAGTAATTCCGTTGGTCTGATACCGATTGACTTCATGGTTCAATTGCTAGACTTTTAGTAGCTAGATCAATTGTTCAAAGACCAGCTTAAGGCAATAAGAAAATCCATATGCCCAAAAATAGAGACTTGAAGTCTAGTGAAAGTCCAAGTATATAACCAAAAAAAAATTGTCAGAAAACATAAAGTTATGTTTATCCCGGATCAACACGCCACGTACGCAAAATGAAGAAAATGAAAAAAAAAACGAGATAAACGTGTTTAAACCTGCCCTGAGATACTAATGATAAATGAACTTTACATATGTGGATAATATTTGTTCTACAGCTCTAACATTACATTCTAACCCTAAATTTCCAATTTCATATACGTCATTTTTAAGTTTCCTTTTTTGAGTTTGTATTATTCGCACAAATGAACATTTTCTTCCAAATTCCGTTAATACAGGAAAATCTTATTCATAAATATTTTCATAATATGTCGGATGTGAATTTAAAATTAGCATTAGTTAAAGCATAATGAAGAAATTGCGTAATTAATATGTCACGTAAGGCTAAATCTCACCATACTCGAACCTATTTAACCTATGATATTCCAAAAAAAAAAATTTTGAAAAATTTCTTACCACAATCATGAAGTATTATTGTTTACTTTTCATCACTATTGGCATTGTGTCGATCATGATTTTATTGCTCACAACTGAAGGTAGGATAATTTCTATCAAGCCATCATTGACTTATACGTACTAAGTTTCAAATATTCGTTTCTTTAATAAGTTGTACATGAGAAGAAGAAAACCGTAACGTTCACATCTTTCATAGAAGGTCAAGATTACATTGGCTGTGATTGCAATGATTATGACTGCGAACTTTGTCAACTTGGAAATAATTGCACCTTAAATGATGATTGCGCTTCTGGGGCATGTCATAATATTTATGGTATTTGTGTGCCTTGCACCAATGATAATGATTGTAATGACGAGTTTAGATGTATGAATGAAATTGGAGTTTGTATATGCAGGCCAAATAATAATGCATGGTCGTGTCAAGTTGGTGATTCTTGCGTCGATAACAAAGATTGCGAGACCGGGACATGTTCTGTTGGTATATGCGTGCCTTGCTTTGACGATAATGAATGCGATCCCGGTAATGAGTGCGTAGGTGGATACTGCATATGTAAAAAAGGTGAAGAATGCAACAACCAGATACGCAAATTTTCTAGTATGTCGGACATTGCACCAATCCAATGAAGTTCCAGATTTGAATGATTTTTTTATATAAGAAGGGTCACACATTTATTAGCATTAGCATATTATATAAGTACATGTGCTAAGTATCTCAATACCCATGTATATCTATCTAACGTATGAGTTGTTTATCGAGGCAACGTATGTAGAGATTGGTGTGAGAAAGCTTGGCATCGAGTGCTGCACGTTTATCTTTTAAGAACATTTTCTTTGGAAAGTATCATTTTCGGGTTTGACACAAAAAAAAAACATAAGCTCAAAATTACTTAAGATTCTACGGCTGTTCATTAAGAAATAAAAAATTTTTAAAAAAGTGACTTCTTAGTATAATCACCTACCTAAAGGCCGATTAAAATCAGATAAAGTTTTAATACGATTTAACGCTTTGATAAGAAATAGATCATGTTTTAGGTATTTTGTAGTTTAATTTATAGTTAATATAAAGAGTAAGAGTATGGGCCGGGAGTAAAGTGTAACTAAATTCACTAAAGCTAGTTATAGAGCTCCAACTAACAGTTTAACATATTGTTTATTATGCAAACATTATACAATCTAATAAAGCTAAGGCCAGGCCTCTCTAAAAAAAAAAAAAATATATATATATATATATATATGCAGTATATATAGTAAATTTATTTGTCGCTGACGGGTTTGGGCATGCTATTCTCTTTTTTTTCACTTCTCTTTGCTATCCTGAAGGTCCTTAGACACCTTTTAGGATCTGTCACATCTCTTAAAGGCCAGAGTTATAATTCATCAGACGGCGTGCGACCCCTGCATGTCACCGAACTCGTGAGATAACTCATGCTTCATCAAGTCCGTCATATGATGTCCTAGGTCCTTGGCTCTGCGGTGTAAGACCTACTATCCTCTTCAGTTCACAGTTCCCTAATTTCACATGACCCATTAGTCAGATTGTTCATATATTTCAAACTCCTCAATTCTACTATTATGTATTCTTAAATCAGGTTTTCTTAATGTTAACATTATTTGTTAATAGATAATATCTTATCTGGTTGTTTCCAATCCTGTGGTTATGTTAGTGATTGCATTCTTTTTATATGAATCTTGTTCTTGTTTTTAAATGAAAATTCTTTGCAGATCTTTTTTTCAATTATAATCTTAATAGAATTGTTATCACCTTTTAAACTTAAATTTGTAATCTTGTAATTGAGATTTAGGAGTATTAATCATTGGACTATTGATCCATAAGTTATTATATTGAAGTTATAGTTTATAATATATAGTCTATAATAATTTTTATTATAGTTTGTTTTTTTTTAAATTGAAGTTTCTATATTTGGAAAATAATCTTTTTATTCAACTTCTTATTGAACATAAATGTCTTTAAAGATATTTATATATAGAATATTGTAACTAGGTATACATACATTTTTGATGTTTAATTTAAGTAGTTCACCTATACATTACTATACAGATTCTATACTAAATGTCAAACCTATAAGTCAAGTATAAGTCTTGTCTATTTAAATCTTTTGTATATATCATTCCAACTTGTATCATAATGATATCTTTTTTTTTTTTTTATTATAAGCAGTCACACTAGTACTTTATTAGGTTTTTGGAATTACATTTGTAACTACATAAATATTTCTAATATCTAAGTCTAGCATTACTCAGTCACCTTAATGGTACCTATGTGCAACCTGTTGTATTACTTTAAACAGAAGTAAACTGCTCATCTGACTACTTAAAGTCCATAATGGAAGGGTCTTCTTCCTTCTATGACAAGCCTCAAAATTGTCTTCATTACTTCTTTCTTAACTTATTTTCCTTTTTCTCTTATTTCTTCTTTTTTTTCTTCTCTTTTTTTCCTGATTTGCCATTTTTCGTTTTCTTGATTCCTTCAGCTTTCTATCTTTTTTCCTTTTAATTTTACCTGTTATTCCAATTTTTTTCTTTCATTCAATAATTTTTTTGTAACATATTCTACATACTTGTTCATAGAATGTGTTTCAGGCTGTTATTGCTACTGTACTTGCAAACTGCTGTTTTGATCTCATGTTTAATAATTTTGCTAGTTTGTCTTGTGTTCTTTTTGAAATTAGGTCCTTTATTAGTGCTTCTCTTATTTTAACTTTCTTTGCCTCTGTTTTTCTAAAGAGTGCTGTATATAACATATATGAGGGAATCTGAATTTTTTTTTCTTCTTTTAACTTCTTCTATGCTATTGCGATGGTCATTTTTTGGATTTTTTTTTAGAGATTTCTTTGCTCTTTGCATGCTGCCAAGTGTGCTTATATTTCATTTACTTTATCTTGACATACTTGGCATTCTACTGTCATATATATATCTGATTTTCTTTTGTTGAGTTTTTCTAAGATCAGAAGTTTATCTATTATGTACTTAATAAATGCACTTCTTCTGGAGCAGTTTCTTCTTGTTGTGCAGTAAATTCCTTTTGATGTCTTTAGCCTTTTTCAAAAATAAATCCAGTCATAAATTATGATTTCTGCATCTGGCTCTAAAATTTTAACTGCTCTCATTTCTTTTCACTCTGCTCTTAGTCTTACATTTGTTACTAATTTACAAAACAGTCTTGTTGGTATATTAGTTCTTCTATTTTCCCACTCTAGTCAGTACTCAATCTCTTTACAACTGACTTTTTTGGTCTGTACTATTTTCCTACTTATTGTTTCCTTCTTTGCTAAACTGTCAGCTCTATCATTCTATTTGTTTTTGTTATAGTTTTTAATTTTTACTAAATATATCTGAATGTTTTTTGTCTTGATAAGGTCTTTGATCTTCATTATCCATATTGCATTTTTCTTCTTAATGATCTTGTTTCTGTCCACTTGTTCTAAGCTTCTACTGATGTTTCTTATTGCAGCATTACTATCTGTATATATTTCTATTCATTTTTCTTTAGGTATTGTTAGAATTGCTGCCCAAATTGTCACTAAATAATGATATCTTCAAAACTATATCTATTCAAAATACCTGATATATTCAAACTTCTTAGAACTATTTTATCTTTGATAAAAAACTTACTAAAACTTTTTATATTTTATATACAACTAATCTAATTTTATATAAATTGTTATAGTTATCTAATATTTGCAATCTTATTTAATTATTATATTATATTATTTTTATTTTTATAAAGTTTACTAGAATTCTAGTACTTATCTTTTTGATATCTTTACTGTTATCTTCTATTAACTACTACTTAGAACTAATAGAATTTTCTAAACTTTCAATTCAGATAGTCTAGTATAGTATATTTTAGTATTCTTTTTCTCTGGTAACTTTAGTGACCTAATTGATTATATGCTCTTTTATACATCTTATTATTTAGTTTATTTGTTTGTTTCTTTAAAATGTTTTATAATCTTTTATCAATTCAATAATATTATTAAAAGTTCATACAATTTCTTTATTTAGGAATTTTCAAATAGATTTCTGATTTTTTAGTTATTTTGTTATTCATATTTAATAGTTTTATTATAAGTTTGTATTAAAGTTTTATACAATATCAGTTATAACATTTCTCTATATGCATATAATATTACATTTTATATAAATACCTTAAGTTTCTATTTGAGATGATACAACTAAAAATTACAGATATATCAATTTATCTAATTGTTAATAAACAATTTGTTATAATACAGATATAATTTTTAAATTTTATTATAGTTAAAATTTGAATACTAGACTTATTACTTAAAAAATAACAATCTATTTATTATACTAAAATTTTCATCCTATAATTTGGTTTTTATAATTTTTTATATTTATATATTAATATAAAACTTTTTCCGTAAATCCTTTTTACACAAAAATAACTAAAAATCCGTCAGTACTAAAATCGTCAATACCTGGTTATTTTATTAAAATAATAAACTTTGATGTCTTAAGTAAACTTGCTCAGCTCCTAATTTTACATATATTTTGAAAGTTTCAAGTCTATAACTTTCGAACTCACAGTTTAATACTGCCAAAATGGCCTTTGGCCTTCACTATTAAACTTTTAACTATTTCTCATAAAGTATTCTTTTAACCTATTCTACAGTTATAAGAAAAGTTATAAAACACCTTTTTTCGATCAAAACAAGTCTAAAAAGAAGCTTGTAGCCCTAAAATTGACAGAATTATAATAGAAAACAACTTTAACTTCTCTGTAGTTTCTTTTTCTTTTTTTTTAATTCTTTTGTCTTTACCCCAAATTTTTTCTCCAAACTGTTTTTTGTGTTACCTTAAATCATTTCTAAAATTGGTTTCATTTAATTTTACATTGTGTAAATTAAATTTATTCAAAAAAAAAATTTATTTGTTACAAA
>CAJVQA010000171.1:0-41014 GCA_910591915.1 Cetraspora pellucida
GTACTTTATATAAAATCTCAATTAAATATTCAATAAAGATAGAGGCATGGCCTCACCATTAATATTAAAAAAAAAAATAAATAAATATTTGAAAAGAGCAAAGTTTACAGAATTATATGCTTTGTTTATATCTTATAAGAGTAATCAAATGTCTTTGTAATTGCAAGTAACATTTTTAATAAGATTATTGAGAATATGAATAGAAATTTAAGTACTTTTATTAGGAAGTGTGGCATAGTTAAAAAATAAGAGAATAGGATTTGAGAAAAATACAAAGCTAAGTTAGTTTGTAAGAATTTTTATATAAAGTTTGTGAATGTGTTTGATCAGACTAATAGGTTATATAAGGTTAAGGTCATCATCAAAGATATTTCATTTAGAAATAGGATAAATTCTATTATGTTTTCATTGTTTAGAAATTCTGTTGTTAAGAAGATAACAATTGAAGAGAGTAGTAATAGCCAAAGTGTATTGGAAACTAATATGTTTAAACATTTTATAACTAATATTTGTAGTATTACAGGCTTTGTTATTAGATAGTTGTAAGAGGGTTTGAAGAAGTTCTTTATTAATAATAGAAAAGTTAAAAAAATGATACCAATTTGAATTGATGTAAGGAAGTAGAAAGTATTGTTGTTTTCAGAAATTATTAAAAAAAGTTTTATTAATAGGTTTAAGTGTAGTTCAATTATGAAGATAAGATTAAATATATTGTTTAATAAGTAATAGATTAGTAATAAGTTGGTTTAACAATTTTATATTTGAAAAATAAACAGGTTGATAATAATAATTAAGGATACTATTAATAGCCTGAATAGGATGTATTGTAAGAATAACATCTTTTGTTAATGTTTTTATTAATTTGTTGTCAAAGTAGATGTGAATTTTCAAAATAATAAGCATGATAGAATTGTTTTCAAATAGAATGGACATGTTGAAGTCATAGTTAAATATAGAAGAGGTTAGTAAAGGTAAGTAATTGAAGATTACATTATGACTGTTTATTAATTTAGAAAATGTTTTGGTTAATACTTAAGATTTTAGAAGATTGGATAAGTTTTTTAACAAGTTTAATAATATTTCTAAATTTTTTAAAAAAAAGATATAATAGAATACTATAAGGTAAATATTGATGATTATAGCTTTGTTTGCGAAAGATTTTGTTAGAAATTGTATAAGTAGCAGTATAGATTATAAAGCATTGAATTTTGTGCCAAATAGTTTTGATACTTTTATTAGTAGTATTGTTGATAAGAGTTTTGTGTAATAAAAGTTATTGAGTTAAAATATCAGCAAAGAAGTTTTAAACTTTTGTAGTTATCATTTTATAATTAAATATATAATAACTGATTCCAGTATATTTCTATAAGAGTTTACTATAGGTATATAGGAATGTTCAAGTAAAAGTAAGAATTAAATGATCATTTAAAGTAGAAGTTTGACTGTTATCAAGACTATAGGAAAGAAGAAATTGTATATTAAATTAGTTAGTTCAGATGTAGTTAATATAACTACTGTTAGTATTGTTAAACTAATTAAAGTATTTGTTGTTAATATAGACTTTAATGTCATATATATTAAAATGATTAAGAAAATTGATAAGTTTATATTTGGAAAAAGAACTGTAAGTATGATCTTATGTATTAAAATTACTAAGGATAATAAGATGATGATGAAGTTGAAAGACTTGTTGAATTCAGTTAATTACTATATTTTGGGTTTGGTTATGAATAGCTATATTAGTAAATGAGAGGTATACTGAGATAATACAGAATTTAACATTGGTTTGAAAGAAAATATCAAATACAATAGCTCTTTCTAAATAAATATGAATACTATAAATGTGAAGTTTAAGATATTATGAATTATAATGGCTGTCTTTTCTAAAAAAGTAGAAGAGTTAGACTAGTAGTAGGTAAAAAAGTTGTTGTTACAGAAGAAAAGATTAGTTTTGTTAAAAAATTTTGTTTTAGTAATACTAGTAATAAATATATTATTATTAAGATAATAATTTTGTCAGAATTTTTTTTTTGTTAGATCATTAAAGTCTCTAATATTGTGTATAGTAATAATTAGATTAAAATAATGAGAACTTGAGTTAGAAGATTGTAAAAAAGAGTTATAGTTAATAGGAGTTAAATAATGATTATTAAAGAAAGAATTAGATAAAATAAGAATAGAGCCAAAAGAGTTGAATTTGAGAGAAAGGTTATAGAATAGTAGAAAAAAATATAGAGCAATAATAATATAATCTGACAAAAGAGTGTTATTAGAGAAGTATATATAAATTTTATTGTATGATAAATTAACAGAAAATGTGATACTAGATACAGTTTTATTATTATTATATTTGTCAATATATTAAATTAAGGTTTAAATGGTTTGATCATAAGGGAGAAGTGATAAATTGTAATAAAGAAGAAATTTGTTAAAGCATATATAAAGATCATAGGAGATTAAAGATGTTGTAAATAATTTTTTAAAATTGTCTTCTACAGAGTATGTTCAGCTCTTACAACTGTACAAAATACTATAGTCTTTACTCAAATATTTAGAAAAAATTGATATTTAATGTTTTTAATAATTTTAACCAAAAATGTTTTAAAAATTATTTAATTAAATTTGATAAAACTTTTTTGAATTTTATAAAATAATAAATTTTAAATAAAATAAATTTTATTAAATTTGATCAGATAGTTGCTGAGATATTCTTACTAAAGTTTTAAAAAATTTAATATAGATTTTATTTTTAATAATCTTTTTAAAAAAATATTCTAGTTAACTTCTGATCAAATTTAATAAATTTTTTTATTTAAATTCTATAGATCTATAAATTTTAAATAAAAAAAATTTATTAAACTTGATCAAATAGTTGCTAAAATACTTTTATTTAAACTTTTAAAAAAAATTTATATAACTTTTATTTTTGATATTTTTTAGAAAACCTTTATATCCCTCTCTCATATATTATTACTAATATTCAAATCTAGGTGAGTCTTGGCCACTCTTGTAGGTTTAGATTGCAGATTATATGTCTGAGTCTTTATTCTTCATATATAATTTAAAAGCAAGCTTTTCTTTATAAAAACTTCAATTGAATTTCAATAAAGTTAAAGGCATGGCCTCACTGTTAATATTAAAAAAAAAAAAAAAAACCTTTATATAGTATATTGACTTAATAAAGTAAATAAGTTGTCAACTTTTCAAGTAATAGATTGTAAATTAAAAACTTATTAATAATAAAAATTTAAATATTTATCTTATTGCAACAGTTATTCACTAATAATTGAGATAAAATACTTGTAACTATAGTTATACTAATATAACTAGCAAGTTATAAAGTATTTGTGTAATTTTAATTATACAGAAATATACAAATTTTTATTAGATAATGCAAACCTAAGATAAATTTTTATAATTATATAAATTTATAAAATTGAAAAAACAGAAAATTATTTGAAAAGATCTAAATAAAAAGATAATACAAAATTTTAACAATACTATTGTAAAAGCTAAATTTAAAAAATAGATACTAATACAGCAGAACTAAACAAACAAGAATTTCTAAATAAGAGATATCACCAACTAGACTACTAAAATTTGACTAAAAGAAAAAAATATTAAACTAAACTCTATATACTAGAAACAAATTATAATTATATTGTACTATCTAGATTAGAAATTTAAAAACAAACCAAAAATATATTATAAGTACTAAAGATATATTGTAAAATTAGTATTAGGATTTAAGTAAACTTTACAAAAATTGATCCTATTAACAAGAACTAGAAAGTAGATAAGTTGGTTAATAAAAAATACACAAAGTCTTATAATTAAGTAACATGCTTTAAAGTAAATAACAATTTAATATATATATTTAAAAAATCTTATATTAAATTAGAATTTTAAAATTACTTATCTGGTATATCTGAAGTACAAAACCAAAGCATTTAAATAAGTAATTTTCTAGTAGATTACAAGTATAAAAATTAGTATAAAACTTTCAAGTAAACTATTTACATAGGCAACCAAAAGTTATACAAATAACTAGTTGTATTTTTATTTTTGTACAAGTTGTATATATATATAATTAAAAACACAAATAAAAACAATAGATACTATTAATATAAACCTTAATAAAACCAAAAAAAACTTTAACTAATGATATTTTAACAATTATTTAACAAAATTCAATGAATTTTTTTATTTAAATTTAATAAATTTATAAAATTTATTTTAAAAAAATTTATTAAATTTGATCTAATAGTTGTCAAAAAATTACATACCATCACATATAATCAATTGCAATTAAATAATCAGTTTTCTATGTGTTCAAACTGTAAATCAAAGTTCAATATCAGATATAATATTACAATTATAGAATTTTAAAACAACTATTTGCTTTGTCAAAAATTATTTAATTTTTAAAAGTTTCTATAAAAAACTATTATTAGTGCACTAATAAAAGGTTTTCTTGTACGATTTTATTATATAAATATATAACTTTTAACTTTATTTAAAATACTAACCCTATCATTAATAAACTTCAAAAAATTTGTCTATGTTATATGATTAACATAACCTGACACAGAATACTATGTGCAATTTGATCAATATACAAATAGTAATAATTTAAATTCGACTTATAAAAATTTGAATTAAAAAAACAAATTCAAGTTCAACCCTTAGGCATAAACACAAATTTAGTATTTATTAATTAATTATGTCTGGTACTGTCTAGCACTTGTGCCTAGCACCTTTTTGTCTAGCATACTGTGCTGGCCTATAATACATAATACTTGACATTTGTGTCCATGTCTATAAAAGTGCCTGACATTTGTGTTTATATTCATAATAATTTCTGACACTTTTGAGCCTATAGGCATATGCACAAAATGAGGCACTAGTGCTTGGCATGATACCAATTTGCCTGGCATAGGCATTTGCAAAACCCTACTTAATATATCAAATATTGATTATATAAGCTGTTATAAATATTAATGTATTTCAAAATTTTATTTTTTATTTAGTATTTTTAAATTTAATTAATTTACTAGGTAAATGCATAGCATTGTGTCTGGAGCATATAACAATTATTACATATATAATAAGTAATATAAAGTTTAATAGGTGCGATTTGGTGTGTTTACTTTTGTGTTTACTTTTATGTATCTGAAAAATTTTAATCACACGATACGCGGCGTGACCGACAAAAATTTCCAAACTGTATTTCAGATCTAATTATTACAAGTAGGGATTGGAACCGCCTAAAATTTTTCTTAATCGTTTAATCGTTTAACCGTTTAATTTGGCCTGCATTAAAATAATTCCGGCCCACGACCAACATAATTCTGCCCAGAACTATGGAGCGATTTTTAAACAGTTAAACGGTTCCAAAAATAACTTTTTTCGAGCCAAATGCATCAAAAACGTAACTTTTGTATCACCTTGCGTAAAAATTAATGGTCTGTCTCTACGTTCCGGCTAAATTAACTGCTACGTTTTGTTAATTTTGTTATCTTTGTGAGTTTCATTTGTCATTTTGTCATTTTGTCATTTAAATTTTTTTAATTTAGTTTCGAATTTTGTAAACCTATAGTTTGTCTGACACCAAGGAAAACCAGACTTTGATTATATAAAATTTCTATAGTCAAAGTCTGGTTTCCCTTGGCGTCCCCGAATGAAAACTACAAAAACTTATTTAAATAAAAAGCCCACCCGAATTGGCTCAAATCAGATAGCCTTATTGTGTGGGCCGACAAAAAATGATATTTTGCAAGACCTGCGCATGCCCCAGCTAGAAATCCGACTGACTAGCTGTATGCTTGATGCTAAGTGAGATTGTGCATTGACTCAACGTAAAATATATAAGCCTGAAAATTATTTTTGTTATAATTTCTTTTTTTCTTTTTTTTGTAATTCTCTTTTTACTTGAACTTTGTACTTTTGGGATTTAAAACTTTCGGGATTGTTGCAATTGACTTTTTGGATTTATTGATTATTTAGTGTTAGTATTTTTCTTTCATTTTTAAGCATAACTATAAGATTTTAATTATTATTCGATTGTTAGTAAACTCTATTAGCTTGTTCTTGGTTACAAAGCGTATACTGTGTTGGCATTTGTTAGCACGAGTGAGATCATGTTGTATATATCATATGATTATATAATAAATTAATGATCACAGAGTTACTAAAGTATCTTTACCAAAATGAGCCTATCTTTACATATACTCCAACGCTAATAATTACTAATAATCACAAGATTTCACATTTTAGAATGATTAGAGTTATCATAGTATCATTATGTTTGATCGATGCTTTGCGAAATATTATTGTCAACTCATAAATGAAAAAAATAACAGAAAAAGTCTCTCAAGACTAAAAATATGGGGGGTTGGCGCAATGGTAGCGCGTCCGCCTCCAGAGCGGAAGGCTGGGTGTTCGAGTCACTCACTCCCCAACGTACCTATTAAATAGGCGTTATTCTTTTTTGGTGTTGTACAGCATTGATAGAAATTAACATTTTACTATTCTTTTTTTACTAATTGCAGAATTGTAATTGTGTAACAATTTAAGATTATTCTGTACCGATACAAATGTGATCTAACACTACGTAGATCTAAAATTTTGTGCGTTATGTCAATTTTTTTAACCAGACGTTACATCTTTCACAATTTACATCACCGTTTGACAACTTTAAAATCAACACATTTATCTTTCATAACCCTAACCTTATTATTAGCTTCACAGATCAATCCTCCATTGTTTTCATCGTCATCATCAGTGTTTGCTTGTACGACACATAACCCGATACTAATGTCACAACGTGAACAATGCAATTTTGTTAGAGGTTCGACAGAACGAATAGTTTATGTTACTTGTCCTGATGACGAAGTTGCCAAGAAGTTGGCCAGAGGTATTTACTTGATAAAAGTCATTTCCCATTATTGATTTTCGAACAAAAAAGTAAAGATGTTTAATTTCAACAGGCCTTTTAGAAGAAAAGCTGGTCGCCTGCGTGAATATAATTCCAAAAGTCTCTTCACTTTATTGTAAGTATCATTATGGTTATCATATTTAATCATAATATTTAATTGTCATATTTAATTACATATTTAATTATCATATTTAATTATCATATTTAATTATTATATATTTATTTTATTCTATTTTATATTGGATCAAACATTCTATTCATTCTCACGCGTTTATAATTAGGGTGGGATGGCAAAATTGATGAATCTTCTGAACTCTTGCTCATGATTAAAACCTTGGATAAGGTTCATAATTTATTTATTAAATTTCTAAAAGATCGCTCTATTTGTTTATTTTCTAACTTCGTTTCTTCAGCATCTTGGTGAAATAACAAATTATGTAAACAAAAATCATGGCTATGATGTACCAGAGGTTCTTTCAGTAAAGGTAATAATACATTATCGAAAAGAAAAAAAAATTTTTTTTCATTGCGAAAATGCTAAGTTTTGCAACTTTAACAGGTTGATGGTGGAAATGGCCCTTATTTGAAATGGATAAATGAGAGTGTTAAGCAATAAATTCAAACAGACGATCTAATAAATATTTTTTTTTATGCAATATCTCGTCAAGAAAGTAAATTGTTTGAACGAATGGTTAATTCATATTGTTTATATAATGCAGTGCTGATCGTAAGAATTAATACGTAGTTTTTTAAATCGATATCGATAAATCAAAAAATCGTTTTTTTTTTTAATTAGTGTATAAGAATGACTCATGATCATGTGTTGATTATCCATTTTTTTTTCGGAAAATTTCTGATATATATGGGAACTCCTACAGCAATGGCAAAGAAATTTTCCTTGTCTCGAATATAAATCTATAAATCAAAAAAAATGTCTAAAACAACAATCCCATCAGGATGTCCTATGCATAAAAAAAATTCTCAAACGTCAGATCAATCTTCCTCTCAATCAAAATGTCCTAATCCTTCAGATTCTACTTCTGAAACAAATAATCCGATAGTTCATTCTGGTGATGCTCTTTCTCCAGATAATCAAATGCCAACACTTGGCCAACATCAAATGCCTGGTCAAAAAATTCCACTTCCAACATCTAGAGTTATTTCTTCTATTCCCAAAGCTCATGGTTCTGATAATTGGATATATCCTTCTCCACAACAATTTTATAATGCATTGGTTCGTAAAGGATGGGATACTCCAGAAGAAAGTATTGAAACAATGGTGAATATACATAATTTTTTAAATGAGGAAGCTTGGAATGAAATTCTTAAATGGGAACAGATGAGAAAATGGTATGTTAATTTGTTTAAGATAAATTTACCGCTCAAGCAATTCTAAATCATTTTAATTAAAAAAATTGAATCGTTTATCTTTATATGAAGTATCTACAAATTTATTAATACCTCATTTTTACGATTTTTTTTTCAAGTCCATGTGATGGACCAAAGTTATTACGCTTTCGTGGACGACCTCAAGAACTTAGCCCAAAAGCTCGGTTACTTCAATGGGCAGGAAAATTATTCCCTTCATTAGGGTAAATAAATCTTTAATAATCATTTCCGAAATAATTTTAGAAGTAATTTTCTCGAAATAATTTTCGAAATAATTTTAATTCTCGTTGATCTTAATAATATTATTAACAATTTTTTTCATTAGTACACCACCACCATTTGATCGTCACGATTGGACCATAGATAGATGTGGTAAAGAAGTTCGATATGTAATTGATTATTATTCAGGTCCGGATGAAGGCGATACACCAGTATTTTATCTTGACGTAAGGCCAGCTGTGGATTCAGTTGATAGTATCGTTGATCGAATCAAAGTTGCTACCAAAGAAACTTTTGAACAATTCAGAGAACGTGCTAAATCTGCTAGAGCTGGTGTACAAAAATCTAGTGGTGGCGATCGCACGTAAACTAAATACAGTCGCACCTCTCTAAGTGCATCCACTCGGGACCAGAGAAAAAAATTAAAATTTTGCGCTTATAGAAAATAAAATATATAAGTTGGGGGTCAAACCGTATCGTGCATTTAGAGAGGTTTTACATAGTACTTGCACTTAGAGGGATGCGACTGTATAAACAAATTTTTAATGAGTTTGTTGATAACAAAATTAACAGTGTTAGCATTTTGGCTGCTCCATGACGAAACTTGTTCCGTCGTCGCTCCATTTCTTCACTGGGAATTTGTTAGTTTTTAATTTCAATTATATAGTTGCAAAATTATTTAGAAAAAAATTTATTATTTATACACGAAAAAAAAATAGGCTTTCGGTATGTTTATTTAGGTTCTCTGAATTGATCAAATTTATTTTTAAAATTATTTAATAATTACGCTTTTTGTTTGTGCAGCCCAAATGTTAAACTTTACACAGCACCAGATCATTTTAGTTAGGTGAAATTTTCGAAACATTGCTATCCTAAAAAAATACTATTTATAGAAAACCGATACAACTATAATGATGTATATTGTATACAAAATCCTACAACACTTTACATAAACTTGTACTAGACAATTACAAAACTTTATTTCTTAGTAAACTCCAATTTAACAGTAATTTCACCTTGGTGAGAAAATCCAAAGAATGATGTTGATAATGGTACAGTCTTATCGATTTTTCCTTTTTCGAATACTTCTTTAAGATCAATAGTTGCGCTGCCCAACTATTTATCAGAAAAATAAATTTGAATAAGAAAAAAGAATAACTGATTAAAATAGAAATAAATTAAAATCTTACACTATCATCTTTTTTTCCTTCGTCAGAATCAAAAACATCAAGATGAAGTGTTTTGATTTCGTCTACTTGACTTTAAAGATATATATGTAGTTAGATTTTTTTTCGAATAAAATTTGATTAAGTTTGCTAAAAACACCAGTGAAATTTGAGATATTTGAACGTTATATAATGAAAACATTTAATAATTTATTACGATCAGTTAGAGATTCTCTATGCAACACTCATTTAACATCAATTACTATATCTCAAAGATAAAATGATGCTATAGCGACACAGCAAAAAACAAATGATCTTATATGCACGCACGTGATGCTGTGTCAGCTCCATTTTAACTCTAACTTCTAATCTAAATTTTAATAATAAAATATCTTATTTTGGGTATCACTGGTGTTCTTCATTATTCTGAGCGAAAATAAAGAAATTTCAAAAATTACAATGTAAACGTTTCATTCCAAACCGGTGATAAGTCTCCGGGTATGGTTTGTGTTTTCTGAACATATCCTTTTTCCAACCAAATATTTACATAGGGATCACCTTTCGTTATTATGGTTACAAAAAAAAAGTTAATAAAAATAAAAATAATTAATGATTATGTAAAAAAAGTTTACATACTTTTGCCTATAAATTTTTCATTTTTTTTTTTTTTTTTATTTGGTTGCAAAGAAAAAGAGAGTAAATATTACATTGTGATTTTAATTTTTACCTTTGAAGAATGATAGTTGTTACCTTTCACATCTTTGTTTGGCAGGTCTTTAGCACTCACTGAATATTCGTATATCGGATATTTCAAAATTTTATGAAATTTGTCAAACTCGAAATATCATTATAAAAATGTCCTTGATATTTACCAACTTGTACTTTAAGTTCCCCAGTAGGCATTACGTATATTGAAAAAATGTACCGATTTTTTTTTTTTACTGTAAGACCGTGTTTCTTTTTTCTTTTTTTCTTTTTTAACGAGATCTAAGAATATTTCTCACACTTAATGTCTATTTTAAATTAACTTACCCAGTTACCTGCATGAAAAAACGCCATTCTTACTATTATATACGTATATAGTTAGCTTCATTCCTTTAGAATATCCGTCGTCATGTCGTGTAATTACATTCATAGAATTCCCAACCTAATATTACCTTTTATGTGCTTATTTAAATCCACACATTTCGTCTTTCTCGCGCATTTTAAGCCACTGCCTACTAAATGTGTTTAGTATCAGTTCATGATTTAGGAAAAAAAAAAATTTTTTTTGAAAGATTAAGTTCAAATCATCATTATGATGAAACGATGTTATTACATGATTTCTAGAATGGCGCAAAAAAAAAAAAAAAAAAATCATCCGATTCCGATTCTCCTGCATTTTGTAACTTAAATTTCCGAAACCTACTTATCTAAAAGGATATAATCTTCCATAAGTTACTTTTTTTTTTTTATATTAACGGTGACTACTTAGTTATAATGCTGATCAATTTCGTAAGGTTTATGTCTTTCGAAAAAAAGTGACTTTCCAAAAAATCTTGCTAAACGCCTTTGGGATTTGATTTTTAATAAAAATAATTTATAATTAATATTGTGATATTGGTGCATTTTTGGAGATGATTATGACATGCATTCAAGCACGACATTATGACGAAGTAAACGGTACTGATAAAATCTATAACCTTAACTTGCGCTACAATCATTTACACAATATGAAAAAAAGAATCGTATTTTACGTAAATATACGACATTATTTAGAATTTAATAAAGGATAAAATGAATAGACGCCAAAATTGACGTTGGTGGTAACCAGTTTTTTATATTAAAAATTTTAAATAAAGTAAATATTAATTATTAACTACGTATAGTGATAATTTGTTTTATTTATTTTAATGTTAATTTACTAATTAATATTATTATGTTTTGCATACGTAGTCATTAAGTGTAGTAATAAGCTATGACTTAAAGTGTTTTGAAAATGTTCTATAGTATAACTAAAAAAGTTAATTTTTGTAAGTTGAAAATAATTATAGTTTTTTTCAAATTAATAAAAATATATATATTTTGCTTTTTAATATTTTATATTTTTGAGTTTGTTAACAAATAATTTATTTTGTATAAAATTAAAAATATTGCAAGATACTAAGATTTAAATAAGAATTAGTCTATAAAAATATGTTAACAAACAACTCTATTATATACTTAGTAAAGTTAGTACAAAAAGTACAAAATGGTTAGCTCAGAGAAACAGATACCAAGGTTGTAGTACCTGGTTGTAGTAGCCGAACAGGCAAGAACCTCTGGGTTGAGGTCCTGGGGGTACCACCAACCAGGCTGCCGGAACGAACCAGAGGAAAAGGATATCGGGCCGACCTGATATACCGATGGACTGGTTGTAGTCCTACACAGGCTATCTGGATTGGAACTTTGATAAAAAGACTAGACAAAAAGCAGGGGTATACTAAAGTACTGGGGTTATGTTGTGAAGTAGATGCTAGGGTCTAAGTGAACTCTACAAAGGCATAGCGGTTTAATGGTTAGTCCTAACTGCAAGTGTTGGTTCTGTCATAGCGATACTTAGGTCAGTTGTAAAAATGGGTACAGAAGGCTCTGGGAGGTTTACCTCGAGGATAAATTAGTTCTAAGGTTGAGGACGATGATTTGGTATATCAGAGATGACTAGTGATATTAACACAGGTTACAGGTTCAGAGGGTTTAAAGTGGAACACCCAAACAGAGGTGTTAGGTATGGCAATTGGTGGAGAACCTTCAGGTGGACTCCTTAAATAAGTAATATAGAAAAGTTACATGTGTAGCTAATTGTACGCTCTCCTGTAGTGGTTCATTGAACTACAATACCAATAAGTGATTAATAAAAGTCAAAAGACCAAAGAGATCACCTTAATACCAAAAAAAAAAAAAAAAAACAAAAAGTACAAAATCAAAAAGTTTAAAATAAAACATCTAAGTAAAGTTTAATAATTAATAAAAGATTTTTAAATAAATTTTGTAAATAGGTAATATAGAAAGTTATATATATATATACTTTTATTCTGTATTAGTTTTAAATATATAAATATCATGCTTCAAAAAGTATTAATAAAGTCAAAGATTTTTTAATAGCAAAAAAAAAGTATAAAACAAAATTATAATTCTTTTTACAAATCATTTGTACTAAATTTTTACTAAAAACATTTAATTATTTCTAAATATTAATCTTATTTTTGCTCTTAAATAAACTTGTTCAGGACATTTTTTTGCTTCTAGGCAACTAAGTTTTAAGCTTCAATAATACTTGGCTATTAAGAAAAATTATAAAAACAAAACATTTGATTTTCTTAAAATTTTATATTTTATACTTTAATAGTAATTTGTTTAGCTTATCAAAATAAACATTTTAATATATATTTTATCAAAAATAGATCAAAACTCATTAAGATATCAACAAAAAAACAAAACTAAAACTTGTCTTTACAGAATTTTTCAAAGATAATTTTAAGAAAACTTATTAGATTATTCTAAAAATTTCACTTTTTTGACACTTATTAAAATTTTCTAGTTATTTAATTACCTTTTTTAATAGTTTTATACTTTTTAGATCTTTTTTAAATAGGTTAAAACTTCTAAATTTAAAAAATATTTTTAGAAAACTTGGTTCTATTAACAAATTTTATTATTAAAAAATTATTTAGCATATATAGTTATACAAAATACCTATCTAAATAATAGTTACATCTGATTTTATTAATTTTGATTACTTTTATCAAAAATGTTCTAAATACTTTGGTATTAAAATTTATAAAGATAATATTAATACATTATAGCATATTCTTTCTAACAAACAATCTAGTAATTATTTGATAACTGAACTTAAAAGTGTTTTTAAAAATAGGTATTTCTTTAAGACATTAATATCAAGTTTTATTGTTAGTTGTCTTTATAATAAATTCTATATATATTTTATTTCTGCAACAAACTAAATATATAATAAAAAAGGAGTGTGATGACCTAGTAAAGTGATCAGATTGTCAACTCTCAAGTGGCAGGTTCAGAGTTCAAATCTTAGTATCAATGAAAAATTTGAAAATCCTCTTTGTATTATGATTAACTGTCTTTCATAATTGGTTGAGATAAGACATCTGTTACCTATATTGCATCAGCATGACTGGCAGGTCACATGGCATTTGTATAAAAATTATATGACATTGTCTTTTGGACAAGGTTTGTGGTTATACAAAAGAATGCAAACCAGTACCAGGCAGTGCAAATCTATAATAAGTCTTTATGGCCATGTAAATCATAGAAACTAAAAGAAAAAAGATAGAAGCCTACTTGAAAGATCTGAGTAGAGAGGTAACCCAAACTTTCAACAGTGCTACTATAAAGACTAGACCTATAAAATAGAGCTAGAATTTGTAAAACTAGGCAAATATGCTAGTCTTTGAGAAGAAATCAAATGAACCAACCAGGCTACTAGAATTGCCAGATTTTGGAGAAAAAGGTTACATGTTAGCAACATATAAACCAGAGGTATATAGTTTTGACCTGCCTTTCTAGGCTATCTGGTTTGGCAGCTTGGTAGAACTTGAATTGAATACCAAAGTAGTAAAGATATGTTGTGAAGTCAATACCAGGATTAGGATGAACTCTACAAGAGCATAGCAGTTTAATAATACACCCTAACTGCCAGTATTGATCTCGACTATAGCAATACTAGGTCAGCTGTAAGAATGAGATACAGAAGATTCTAGAATGTTTATTACAAGGTTAAAGGTTTTTCATATAAGTAAACTGCTTTAAAGACTTAGTGATCATGGCATATTTTTATCAGCATCAGTCAGGGTTGTTGGTAAGCAGAGGTAGGTGGGTGGATATGGAAACAAAGTGGTTAAATAGGGAACTTACAAGAGGTTTCAGGTATAGCAGCTAGTGTAGAACCTTTAGGCAGACTACTTAAATTAGACAATGACTAAAGTTGTATGAGTAACTAGTTGTACACTCTTTCTATAGTTGCCCCCTATAGTTGTAAAGCATCTATTAGTCAAATATACTATCAATAAAATCCTGGATCGCAAGTGCTCACCTTAATATTTAAAAAAAATATATAATAAAAATGAAGTAATTAATATAATTAAAAAAACTAAAGATAAAAAATTCCTAATACACAATATTGTGAATTCTACTGAATTTATTTTATTATCACTTAGCTCATCTTTCTTATTTATTATACATTAATATATATATATTATATATAATCTATCTATTAATTGTAAAGTAACTAATAATTAATACTACTTAGTATCTAACTCTATATTAATTAATAACAAATCTCATAACAAAATCTATATACTATTATTATCTAAAAAATTTAATAATTATTTTTTAAATACAGAAACCTATTATTATTTTAACTTAATTCTTTAATCTTAACAAAAGAAAATATAAATAATACTAATAATAATTTAAATATTAATAATACTTTATTTAGTAGTCAAAATTAATAACAACAATTACAATAATAAAATAATTAACATTAATAACAACAACAATAAAAGCAATTTAAACAAACATAGTCAGAAAATAATAACAATAACAAAAATAATCTTTAAATAAATAACAACCCAATATCTCTAATAATCAAATCAATATTAAAGCTAATTCAATATTTGATTGGTTTATTAACTTTTCTATTTCTGAAGTAATGAAAACCAAAACCCAACCTGAACCTAATTTTTTTAAAAAAATATTTAATCTTTCTAAACAATACTTATATAACTTTTATCTTGATAAGGAAATCAAATTCAAGACTAGTAATTGCAAAGTATTTAAATCTAACTTCTATTATATTATTTATATAATAATAAGAAGTAGATTTGAATTTATTGTTATGTTTATTTAACAAAATAACCTCAAAACTAACAAAGTAATTACTATTTTTTTCAATATATTTAAAATTATTTTCAAGTAACTAATTTTAACTTTCAAAATAGTTCTATTTATAAAGCTTAATTATTTCAAAATTTTTGTTTTATCTGCAACTATTTTACTCTATACAAATCCAAACAGACTTTAACTTTGTATTAACCTTGTATGTATTTATTTATATTACTCTAATAATTATTAAACAATTGATTATATCAAATTTGTTAAAGACTTTAATTTAAAATATTTACAATCTTATTAAAAATAACTAATATTAACTAAGATAAGCAATATTTTATAATCAAATCAGATAACAAATTTAATATTTATCTCAAATTCAATATTTCTAAAATGTTCTTTTTTTAAAAATTAAATATAATAAAACTAAAGTGTTTAATTTTTTCAAAGTTTAAATTTTTTTTTTTTAATCTTAAGCTGTCATGCTAATATTTTATTAAAATTTTTAAAACTATATATATATAATTATATAGAATTTATCAATATCTAAATCTAGCATTACTTAGCTACTCTACTAGTATCTAAGTGAAACCTGTCATACTATCTTGTTAGAGATAGACTGCTCATCTAACTACTTAAAACTATAGCAGAAGAGTTTTCTTTCTTTAGTAACAAGCATATTAATTGTCTTTTAAGCTTCTTTTTTTTATTTAGTTTGTCTTTTCTATTTTCTTTTTTTTTCTTTTTCTTTTGCTTGTTTATTTTTTTTTTTCTTTTACCTATTTTTTCTCTTATACAAGCATCTATTTTATTTTTTTATTATATTAGTCTTCTTCTTTTAGTCTTGTATTTTTTCATATTAAACTCTTTATACTTGGTTATAAAAGATGTTCTGTACTGTTCTCATTATTATATTTATGCACTTTTGTATTGCCTGTTTGCTTAAAAGTTGTTTGAGCCTTTCTTCTACTTTTAGCATTATAAGTTTCTTTATTAGTACTTTTCTGTTTGTGATTTCTTCTGTTTCTGTTTCTTCAAATAATGCTTTATATAAAACTTGTAATAGATTCTGTTTTTTACTTTTTTTTTGAGCTCATTCTATGTTGTTATTGTTGCAACTTTTTAATCTGCTTTTACAAACTTTTTAGTCTACTACAACTTATTAAATTCATTTAAATTTCTTTCTTTTCAGCTTAATATACCTTGCATTTTGCAATTATGTATACTTTTGGCTTTTTTTTGTTTAGTTTTTCAAGCATTAGTAGATTGTCTATTATATACTTGATTGCTGTAGTTCTTCTTGTCTAAGTTTTTTTGATATATAATAAACTTCTTTTGTTCTGTTTATTTCTTTTCTGAAACTTGACCACTTAAGTAATATATTTTTTGTTTTGGTTCTAGTGTTTTTATTAAATTTATTTTTTTTTAACTAGCTCTAATTCTGACATTTGCTATTATTTTATATAAAAGTATTTTTGCTAATATGTTAATTTTCTTGTTTTTTTACTCTAAATAGTACTTTATTCTATCATATTTGACCTTTTATACATATATTATTTTTACAAGTTGTTTTTTTTTTTGTAAAAGAGTCTGCTCTGTCATTTCATTTATCTTCATTATAATTTTTAACTTTAATTATTTTTATTTTAATGTTTTTGCTCTTGATAAAACTTATAATGTTTATTATTTATATTGTGTTTTTTCTCTTTAGAATGCTTTCTTCTTTTACATTTTGGATTGTTTTATTAATATTTCTTAATACTGCAATACTATCTGTATACACTTCTATAGTTTTGTTTTCTAAAACTGCTAGAATTGCTGTTTATATTATTGCTAATTCTGTTATCATTACTGAAAGTTATCTCTTAAGTCCCAATACAGTTTTCTCTTTTGGTTAATCTTTTTTATCTTCTACTTATACTTACTCAATACCTATTTTTTCAGTACTGTTTTTTTCTTTTTTCTTGTATAATGCTTTATTAGTATAGAATATATATTTTTTTTTGTCTCTCTTCTTGTTTTATATTATAATCTCTATTAACTAGTTTGTAATTGTATTATTTAATCTTTGTTTTTTAATTAGTTCTATTTCTAATTCTTCTGTTTGTCTTAATTCTAATAACTTTATTTCATTTCTTTTTCATTTTTTTATTATTCTATTTTCTTATATCTGTTCTAATATTGCATTTATTTTATTATTGATATTTTCTATTAGTAACTCTAATATCACTCTTATATTATAGTCTCATTTTATTTATTTTTTATACTTGTCTATTGTCTGTTCTGATCTACTTTTACAATCTTTATATGTACTTATTTTTATAGATGTTTTTTCTTTTTTTTTATGCATTAGTTAATGCTTTTTTTTTTTTCTTAATTATTTTGCTAAATTGCTAGTTGTATTTTGGTTTATATATAATCTATTTTTTTTTCATCAATCTTTTGACATTTTTGTTTATTTAATTTTTATTTTATAAAAATCTTGTATTTTACTGCTTGCTTATATTTTTAACATCTTTTTTTCTATTTTACTAAACTATTTGGTTTTTTTTCTTTTTGCATGACAGGTCTTAAAGACTCTTAAGCTGTCTTTATATAATTAGGTTGTTACATTTTATATCAATATATTAGTTCAGATATAATAACCTCTATTTATTTATTGTACTACTACTTGCTATTCATGTTTTTGTTTTCAACATGTTTTTTATTTGTCTGTCATATCTATAAACTTTTTATAACATTTTTTTGCTTTAATACTTATTTTTATTTTTTTTATTTTAGCTATTATTCAATAGGCTAAGTTGTTTTTCTAAAATTTTTTAACTTTCGGTTTTTTTTTATTATTCTAAATATCTTTTGTTAATTATACTTTTTAGTATTTTTTGAGCTATTCTAAGTCTTGTTAGTTTACTTAAACTATTTTGCCTATTGAGTTTTAAAAAAAGGCTACTTATTTGCTTTGTTGTTATTTCTTAACTTAGTAATTTGTAATTATCTAAGTCTTTATACTCAATTAAGTAATTGTTTAATATTTTCATTATATTGCATTTATATTTAACTAAGCATATTAATAGTTGATATATTTTATCAATTATCTTTTCTGACATCTTTGTTAGTTGTAAGAGATATCTTAGCTTAGGAATTATTACTGTATTATTTATATATATGATTTGGCTTATTATTATTTTTTTATATTTTAAATCTTTAATTATTTAATTAACTATTTTTTTGCTTTCTTATAGACTAGTGTCTCTCTTATTCTACTATTTAACCAGATTTTTAATGATCTTATAATCTTGTTTTTAGGCTTTTCTATTATTTTATTATGACTAAAAGTAATTTCTCTTTCTTTTTCTTTAGTTCTTAAGTTTATTACTATGAGCTTTGATTTGAATCTATTTATTTCAATATTATTTACTTTGAAGAACTCTTCTGCAATGTTCAAAATTCTTAGTATTTTTTTTTTGCTATCTATAATCTATGTTATATCATCTGCATATGCAATTGCTGCTTGTCTGTGTCTTGTAATATTGTTACTGTATACTTTTTCTGTTATTTTTTGTTCTGCTATATAGTCTAATACTTCATTTTCTTGTATCTTTTCTAGTAACAAATTATAGAAAAAATGCTAAATTAGTAGTAAAATTATCTCTTTTTGGTCTATTTTATCTTTTACTATTATTTTTTCTATTAAACTATAAGCTGTAATAACTTTATATTGCTATTTACAGAAAAGGTTGCTTATATATTTTCTTGTTTTTTGTGATATTTTGACTTTTTTTAGAACTTATTCTAGACTTTCTAGTAGGAATAAATCAAATGCCTTTTTTATATCTTATAACAGTATCCAAACTTCTTTATTGTTTTCTTGTGCCTTCTTTATTATTATATTCAATATATATGTAAGTTGTTCTGTTGAGTTTTTTAACAAATCTGCAAAGTTTGGCCTTTGAGTATATCTCTTTTTGTAAACATTTTGGTCAGTCTCTTTGTTATTACTTTTGTAATAATTTTTTTGAAAGTTTCAATTAATGCTATTGGTCTAATGTTAATTAAATAATATTTTCAGTTTACATCTTTTGAAATTAAATATATTTGTACTATTTTTCACTTCTTTAGTATATCTTCTTTTTTTAGAATCAAATTTGCAAAAACTTTGAAAATTTTTTGTAATTTCTTTCTGCACATTTTATTAATGTATAGCTTATATCTAATATTTCTAAAGCTGTATTTACTTTGAACTCTTTAAGTATGTCTTTTTATTCTTTTTTTTTATTTATACTTTTAATTTCTTATACTAGGCCTTATTGATCTACTCTTTTAAGTTATATACTTTTTTTTATTATTCTGTTATTTTTTTTAGTTTGGTTTTTCTTTTTCTAAATTGGTTTTTAAAATAAGCTGCCAGACTATTTAAAACTGTATTTGGCTCTAATATTAGGTTAACTTCTTCTTTGTCTTGTATATAAATTTATTTAAAACAATCTTTTTATATAGTTTATTTAGTAAGCTAACAATCATTTATTCTTAATCTGTTTTAATCATTTTATATTTTTTGTTTATGTTTTCTTTTATTTGTTTCTTTTGTACTTATTCTTATTTCTTTCTTTTTTTTCTTTAATTATTCTTTGCCAACTTTTAATATTATCTATTCAGACTTCTAATCATTATTTATATAGTTTTAGTAATATTACTTCTAACTCTTTTTATATAATTTTGAATTTATTGTTTGTTTTGACTCCTTCTATCCTTTTTATCTCTTGATTTTTTTTACTTTTTGCTCTTTTAATTATTTGTTAAAGTTTAATAATATTTTTATATTGTTTTGTCTTTTTTTAATCTTGTCTTCTATTTAACTTAGTGTTAAATATTTTCTTCTTTGGAATTTGCTTGTTTGCTACTTTAATTATAACTTCTTCTAATGCATTTCACATTTGATTTAGTATATTTATACTATATTCTGTTTCTATTTTATTGTCTTTTAGTTGTTTTAATACTTTTTTCATTATAGCTAATTTTGAACTCTCTTGTATAACCTTTTTAGTCTTCTTATTTTGCTTCTTTATATAAGTATATTGTTCTTGTTTGGTTTTTATATTTAATTTCTGCCTTACTTCAGTTTGCAATTACATGTTCTATCTATAATTTTGTTGTTATTATCTTATGATTACTATCTGTTAAATATTTTGTTTCTTTTATATTAGCTTTTTATAAACCTAATACAAGTGTTTCTGATAGCCAAATATAATCTATTTTTGTTGCAAACTTTTGACTTAACCATTTTTTTTTTTTTATTAAATGCAGGTTTCTATATAAGTTTATAAAATTCTGTCTTTTGAGCTAGCTGAATATTGATAATCTTTTATAACTTAATGTTTGTGAGTGTTGTTTATCTAATACATTATTTACTGTTATTAATCTGTAGTTTTTCTTTTAATTACAGTGATAACAGAAGCTGTTCAACTATAGTAAGATAATTATAACTTAACAGATTCTATACAAAGTCTATAATAAGACTTAACAATATACAAAATAATTTGAAATTTTAAGACAGAGACAACAATAGATAGTATATGAAGATACTAAATATTGCATTCAGTTTATTAACTATAAAATATATAAAAACAATATAGAAACACTTTCTATTGAAGTATGTGAAGACACTTAACTTTCTTAAAAGGTTAGAAAGCTGTGCTTTTATAGATATTATATATATATAAACTATTACAATAAAGACTACTCTATTGCTAATAAATGCTATATATAGTAATATTAAGATATATAAGAACAAATAAATATAATGAATATAATATATATATAAAATATAGTAGACTTGAGGATAAAATATTCCTAAGATTGAGATGATAATTGGAGATTTGGATATAACTCAGTGAAGTTAACAGGTTTGCAGATTCAGAAGATTTAAGTAGAACATTCAAGCAGAGGTATTAAGTATGATAATTGGTAAAGAACTTTCATATAGACTTCTTAAATAAGTAATATAAAAAGTTATACATATAGCTAATTGTACACTTTTCCTATAAGAGTTTACTGAACTACATTTATTATTATTAAAATAAAATTCAAAAAACCCAAGAGGTCACCTTAAAAAAAAAAATATATATAATAGATATAATAGAAATGATAAATATAATAAATATATAATATTTGTTAGATCTGTTAAATATGTTAGATCTAATATAAATGCTAAATTTGTTATATTTGTTAGATTTCTGGCACATTAATGAAAGCCAATCTGAATTAAGTCATATGTATTAGAATTAGTACTTTTATCAAAATCATTTTAATCTCATAATTCTGTAATTAGAATCATATAATCTTGTGCTTATTAGAACTATCTTGGTAAGCTAAATTCAATAGTAGTTGTTTTATCTAATTTGGTTCAATATATTAAAAGTTATAATTAAAAATATATAAAACTCTTAATGTCAACACTGTATAGTTGAAGTCAACTAGTATAACTACTTCTATTTATCTTTTCTATTTGCTACTACTTCTACAATTCTTTGCTGAATTTTCTTACTAATTGATTTGTTATTTGGTAAGATATATATTTTAAAAATTACTAATTCCAATTGTTTAAAATATAATCTTATTTCTAATATATATTTACTAACTTTTATTCAGTTTAGGTCACAGATAATGTTGTCTGAGCTTTAATTCTTGTATGTAGTTTTTATTTTGTATTTTACAATCTTAGTACATCTTTAATATATAGTATATTAATATGTACAACTAAAATTACTAATAAAGATATGAGCAAGGCCTTGCCTTAATACCAAAAAAAAAAAAATTTACTAACTTTTATATGCTTTTTCTACTTTTTATCTATTAATATTCCTATGTTTAATCCTTTTTTCTTATCTGTTATTTCACTAGTCTAATAATCTTTGTACTGTATATTATAACTATACAATAAAATTTTTTTTCTTTTTTTATAATGTTTGTTTCTGTTATTTCACTATTGTGAGATTTTTTTTTTGCCTATTCTAGAAGGTTTTCTAATTTCTATTCTCTGGTTTTAAGTCTATTAATGTTGTGGCATGCTATTTTTATTTTCTTTTTTCTTGTTTTCATTTTTTTTTAAATGTTTATGTTTTGTTTTTATATTTTCTGTCTTTTTTTTCTCTTTCTTCTTTATTTTTTTATTATAGCCAGAAGATGTTTCTATATTACCTTCTTTAAAGATTCTTCTTTCACTATGCAAAAACTCTTTAATTTTCTGGTTTATGCTTATAAATTCAACTAGAGCATTCTTAAAAGCAGTAGATCAGGCTTTCTTATACTGTATCTCTTATTTTTTTTAATTTTTTTAGTTTTTCTAAAATTTAACTTAGAATATTATTTGTATATAAATATTTTTCTTGTATTTGAGTTTTAGTTTCAGTTATTCTTCTTTTATAAGGTTTCCTTTTTCTTTGAATAGGTCTATATATCTTGCTTTATTTTTTGCAGCTTGATCTTATATATTGCCTTTGCTTGCTACTGTCTAATTATTTCTCTTCAACTTTTTTCTTTTTATTTTTTGTTCTTCTTTTTTACTGCTGTTTTTTTTTATGTTAGAGATTTGGCTAAATCTTTTTAGCTTCTTTTTTTTTCTTCTTCACCCAATATAGTTAAAAATTGTTATACTGTATATAAATAGTTTTGATTGGGCTATCTTCATATCTTCTTCTGTTGCAAACATAACTGTTGCAGTTCTTCTTTGGTTTCTATTTCTATTTGAAAATATGTAAACAGATTTAATTCTTTATTTTTTAAACTTCATAATAATAGAACTTTTAAAACATTTTTTGATAATTTTGTCAGTTTTGTTGTATATTTTCTTTGTTTTTTCTTGCTTTATAGTTCTTTATTTCTTTGGTTATTCATATTAATTTGTTATTATTTACTAATATATTTTACAAAACGTCTTTATATGTTTTTCTATTTGTACTACTACTAAGGCCTTATATTTTGATCTTTTAATTCTTATTATATAAGTTTTTTTAAAATTTTTGCAAATGAATTCTAATTCTCTCTTGTTTATATTTGTTGGTAGGTTCCAAATTATTAGATAATTTATGTTCTCTAATTTCTTATTTATTCTGTGTTGAATTTTATTTGTTTTGATTTTATTTTCTTTCTATTCAAGTTTTTTCTTTTTGTTTTTTAATTTGTTATTTCTTTTTTTGCAATATTTCTTATTTATTGTATTTGTTTTTTTATACTGTCTTCTTTTTTTTTAGTATTACTCTATACCAGTTACTTTTCTTTTTGCTAATTCTTTGTATTACTTCACCTTTGCCATATTCACAGTCAAGTCTACTTCTATCTATAAGTTTTTTTTTAAAAAACTTTTTTAATATTTTTGACATATATATTGTTTTTTAATCACAATCTAATAAATTTTATCTATTCTTCTTTTGTTTTCTTAGGCATATTGTATACTGATATATTAGCAAATAAGCTGTTGTTTTGGTTATAGCATCTTTTGCTTGAAGTTTATATACTTTTTTTAAGAAGTCCTCTGACTATATTAATTTTTCTTTTAATTTCTGTTTTAGTGCCTTCTTGTTTATGCTTCTCTTTTTGTTCTTCTATATTTTTTTGAATAGACAGATTTTTTTTTTGATTGTTGTTCAACTAACATATCTTTATACTTACTTTTTTTTGTAAACTTCTGGTGTTGTCTTGTACTTTTTTTTTGATTGTCTTTTTATTTTCTATCTTTTTCCTTATATTACTTTGTGTAACTCTTTTTGATTTTTGTTTGTTTTAATTGCCTGCTATTGTATCTCTTTTTCTTTGTTTTGTATCTATTCTATTATAGATTCTACTATTATTATATTTTTGTTTTGTTTGATAATATTAAATTTTTTTTTTGGCTGCTCTTCTTCTGCTTTTTTATAACAAAGCAACCTCTATTGGATCTTGTTTTATTAGCATAGCATCAATTTCATTTTTTCTATTTAATGTTGTAAAGATTTTACTTGCTTGATTAAAAAATATCTTGTTGTATATATTATTTGCTGCCTAATATTCTTTTAATATAAATTAATATTAGGCTTTCTTTTTGATTCTATATACTGCTTATATTTTGCTTTATTACTAGTAATCTTTGTTTGTTACTTGTTGTTTTAAAATTTTTTATATTTTATATTTATCACTATCCAAATTAAACTTGTTTATACATCTATCAATATACTTGTTTGTTTTGTTTGTCTATTTACATATTGCTATAATCTGCAGATCTACATTTTCAGATTACAAAGAATTCCTCAAATTTTACTTTTCAAAATATTAACTAGGGTGTTTTTTCCTTCTAGTTTTTTAACTAAGTTATTTAATTTTTTCTTTTATACTTGTTATGCCTTTTTTACAAGCTTTATCTTTTTTTCTATATTTGTAAACTTAGTTTAAACTGTTATTTTTTAGTAAATTTCTAAAATGTTTTTTTATAATTTTGTATACAAGTGATTATCAAAAGGTTTTTTGGAAATTTTAATTCTATTAATAATTTATTTTTTATCTTAAAAAAACTAACCTATTAATTATAATTTAAAAAACCTAACAACTTACAAGACTGTTATAATAATATAATTAAATAAGTCAACTATTATATACTTACTTGTACAAATACAACATATTTTTACTTAAAAAAAGTTAAATTTAAAAACAAAAAAAAACAAACAGAAACTTAAACTTCTTTCAAAAAACTCTATTATTAGCACAATTTCTCAAAACTCTTAAATAATATTTTTCAAAAATCTTTTATCAGTTTTTTTAAACAAGAAAATAAAATTTGAAACAACTTGATATTAGTTCTTTTATATTTTACAAAAATAGTAAACATGAAGCAACTTTCAACAAAAAGATTTTAATCTTTTTTTTGACCAACTTGCATTTAAAGCAGAAAATTTTGCTTACAAAATTAATAATGATTAAATTAATTCTAAAAATTGAAGTTATTATTTTTATTTGTATTTTAATCTTTATCAAAATACTGCAACATAATACTATAATATTGACAAACTTAACAAATAACAAGAAATAGATCTTCTTATTCCCAAGCTTATTATTATTAATTTTCTTACAAGAATTTTAATATTTTATAATTTTCAAAATAAGTTTTTTATTTATTTTCAAACTAATAAAGTTTACAAAGAAATAGCTTATTTAGAAGCAAACAAACTGCTACAAAACAAATTAAAAATGATATATGAAATATTATCTTTAATTAAAAAAACTCTTTTCTTTAAAGAAACTTCTTTTTAGTAAACTTGTCTTTTACAAAACTTATAGAAGCATCTAATATTTTATCAAAAGATACATTATAGTAGTTAATAAAAAAAATAATGTAAATGCAGTAAAGTCTATTTATATAGAAGGCCAAGATAATAATGATTAGACTCAATACTGTTATGATATAATTCCAACTAACCCTCTGTATATACCAAACTAATATACTATCTGAGTAGTATAATATTTATCCTTTTTGTACTAGTTTCTAAATTATTATACATTTTAGAGTATGTTATCTGCCAGTAAGGTGCAAGAAACCCCTATTGTTAACTATCTATCTACTTTTAGAATACTAACAAGGACTATCTTTATAGAGTTCACTCAGATCCTAATACTGACTTCATAGCATATTTCTAGTACTTTTAGTATATTTTTATTTTAATCTCAGACTCCTAATCCAAATAGTCTAGAAGGACTGTAACCTGTTCTTAATATATTAAGGTTAGCCTAATATCCTTTTTTTTTAGTCTAAAATTCAGTGATCTAGTTGGTAATATCTTACATTTGAGGTTCTTGTCTGCTTGATTCCTTTACATTGGTATCTATTTTCTAAATTTAGTCTTTATAGTAGTACTGTTGAAGATCTGTATTACCTCTTTGCTTAGAATTTCTAAATAAGCTCTGGCTTCTCAGTTCTATAGATTTACATAGCCCAAAGACTTATTTTAGATTTGTACCATCTAGTATCAGTTTGCATTTCTCTGTATAACAGGTTATACAGATGCTCAGACCTGCCAGTCATGCTAGTATGACTATAGTTACAGATATCCTATTTTAACTAATCAACAAAATGCTGTTACTGTAATACTATCTATATATTATATAGATAATTATCCAAATTTTGCCATCAGTAAGTTTTGAACTTACAATCTACTACTTGGAAGAATAACAACTTATCTACTTCACTAAGTCTTTATACTCCTAATCTATATTATACTAAACATTAGATTTTTTAATAAACTTGGTTTTTTTATTATAAGTTTTAATTAAAAGGCTATTAAAACACTTTTTGGTTAAAAATTTTAATATTTAGCATAATGTAAATAACAAAAATAATAGTATATTCTATATATAATATTTAAAATATCTAATTTTAGTATTATATTTTAATTATTTTTAAATTAACAATTTTAACTTTCTTGGCATTATAACTCAAATTAGACTTTAATAATTATAAAACAACTTATAGTTTTATTTTAGTAGTATTACAATATTGCAGCCTTCTTAGTACAATACAACCAAGTAATAAGATCACTCAATATAGTAATTAACTATTACAAATATATACAAAATAAAGATGTAGTAGTTTACTTTACTATATAGCAGTAGGCAAATAGTTTAAAATATTAATAGTAAATAGATTAACTTTTTATTAACAACATATATAATAACAATCTTGCCTATAGTAGTGACTTAATAAAGTGAATAGGTTGTTAACCTCCAAGTGACAGGTCTAGAGTTTAAATTTCAGTAATAATGAAAATTTGCAATTCTTTCTATGTTATAGTTAACTGTCTTCTATAATTTGTTAGAATTAAATATTTGTAATCTGTGTTATACTAGTATAACTAAAAGGTTTAGACATTTGTACAATATTGTATAAAGAAATACAAACTGGTACTAGGCAGTATGAATCTAAGATAAGTTCTTAAATTATATAAATTTCAGAAACCAGTTAAGAAGACAGAAGCCTACTTAAAAGACCTAAATAAAAAGGTAACCTGAATCTTTGACAGTGCTACGGTAAAGACTAGACTTATAAAACAGAGCTAGAACTTGTAAAACTAGACAAATGAGCTGGTCTTTGTAAAAGGACTGGATGAACCAACCAGGCTACTAAAATTTCCAAATTTTAGAGAAAAAGAATACATATTGGAGAACATATAAACCAAAGGTACAGTTATGGCCTACCTTTTTGAATTATCTGAAATGGCAGCTTAGTGGAACTTGAATTGAATATCAAAGTAATAGAGATATGTTGTAAAGTCAGTGCCAGAGTTGGAGTGAACTCTACAAGAGCATAGTGGTTTAATAATATACTCTAATTGCTAATGTTAGTCTTAGCTATAGCAATATCAGGTTAGTTGTAAGAATGAAATACAGAAGATTTTGAAAAGTTTAGTACAAGGTTAAAGGTTTCTCATGTGAGTAAATTGCTTTAAAGACTTAGTAGTCATAGTATATTTTCACTAATATTAGCTAGAATCATTGGTAAACAGAAGTAGGTAGATGGATATAGAAACTAGAGTAGTTAAATAAGAACTTACAAGCAAGTTTTAGGTATAGCAGCTAGTATAGAACCTTTAGGTAGACTACTTAAATTAGACAAACTAAAGTTGTACAAGTGGCTAGTTGTATATTCTTTTTATTGTTGTCTTCTGTAGTTGTAATACAACTATTAGCCAAATATACTATTAATAAAATTCCAAGTCACAAGTACTTACCATAATATTTTAAAAAAAAACAATCTTGCCTATAGAAATTACTTTAAAGATGAAATATTATACTTTACAATTAAAGATTATTATGTTTATATTAAAGTATACAAACTTAGAATTGGTTAGAAAAAAGAAAAATATCCTTTATATATCTTTTATCTAGTAAAAATAGTAAGCATTTGTGCAATAGTAAATAAAATTTGTACAAAAATAGTAAAGACAATATTTATAGATATTTGTTACTTGTATTTAAAAAACTTAAAGCAATGTTGTTGCAAACCTGATCCAGTAACAATTACTAAAACTAAAAGGCTTACAAAAACTAACTAGAAGAACTAAAAAATAATTAATTTTAGTAGTTAGTTGTTACTAAACTCTTCCAGTCTTATTTTTTTTATCACTAAATAAAAGATTTAGTGAGGTCTAATAAGATTACTGCAATTTAGCAAAATTTAATAATATTAAAAAAAACTTTTAGTACAATATAACAATAAATTAAATACATGTGTATTTGTGTTTCAAGTAATCTAATACAAGCTAGCACATATAAGCTTTAATGCTATTATTTATAACTAGCATATTATTGTAGTACATATGATGTAATGCACTATGTGTCATAATATTATAAAAATTACTAATTCTGAATATTTAATGAATCTCTTAAAAGTTTTTTACATTTTAATAAATATAAGTTAACTGAATTAATAGTTTTTTTCACAATAATTGCAATTTTTGGTAAGGTGTTATTTGATCATGTTTATCAGATCTAGCAACTTTTGTAAAGTTCAAACAGAGGTCTTCTATGAATATAAAACATTTTTAGTAATTTTTTATTTTATTTTTTGAATATCGATTAATTTATTTTTTGAATATTGATTAATTTATTTTTTGAATATTAATTAATTTATTTTTAAATATCAATTTATTTTTTAAATACTGTATCAATTAATTTATTTTTTAAATATTGATTAATTTATTTTTTAAATATTGATTAATTTATTTTTTAAATATTAATTAATTTACTTTTTGAATATTAATTAATTTATCAATATTAATAATCAATATTATACTAGAAAAACAGGTGCAGTTAGTGTCTGAAACTTTTAATTTACAAGATTTTCCATTTTGTCAAACTGATCTGTATTGATCTGTTATATTAATTTAAACTCTAATTGGATATATATCACATGAGCAAAACCCAAAACATTTTGTGTATTTATATCTTCATTGTAAGTTCTCACTATGCTTTAGCAATAAATTAAGTTATGCTTATATTATGTCATAATGTATTAAAACAATTTTTAACAGTTTTAAATCAAATAAACAAGTTTTTTAAGATTATGTTTTAAAATATTTATTATTTATAAATCTGGATATAATTTATGATTAATTCAGAAAAATGAAAAAGATCTAGGCAACTATTCAAGAAATTTATAGTTTATTAAATAATGTCTAGAGTGCTATAGTTAGTGATATATAGTAATAGAACTAGTTAAAGCAAAGTTCATTAGTATATGAAAAAAATAGAAATAATAAGAACAATATTTACTTTAAATTAATGCATTCAGAATTCTGTAATCTTATTTATTATTTTCTTCATATAATTGTCAAATAAATACAGCAATTTAATTGTTGTTAATTTGAGACAATGTCTTAGTCTAATAGTTAATCTTATAACTACCAAATGCAAATAAAGAATATGTAGTATTTTTGAAATTGCAAATTCTGAATGCTTTATTTTGAGTAAATAGATAATATTGTTAGCTTTATCAATGAGAGGCCATATTAATAGAATTCTTGAAGTTTTTTATTAAACATTTCTGATACAAAAATGTGTTAAAATTTTTTTTTTTAAAAATAAATTCTTTAATAATTGTTATTTTTAAATTTCAATATATATAACATATAAGTAAAAATTAAAAAAAAAATTAGACAATAGTTATCAAGCAGTACATATTGTTGAAGCCTTTTTTTTAAACTTTAGCACAAAACATACATAAATAAAATCTAATAAAATTAGTATAAAGCTTCAAAACTTTCTAAGTATAATTTCTATTTAACCATTTTTACTAAAAAACAATAAAAATATTTTTGTTAGTTATTTTGTATTATTGTACAAATTAAAATTAGAAAAAAAACTTAATAATAATATTATATAAAGTCTGCTGATTTTCCTATTTGAATTGTGTCTGTAACTTGTATTTTGTATGAATTTATTAGCTATAAAAAAGAGCAAAAATTTAGTGTTTAATAAAAATTGCAAGTTCAACTATTATTTTGTTTATAAAATTGAGTTATTATTATTAATAATATTATTTGATAAAATGTTATAACAACACACAAAAGATTCTGAAAAACAAATGATATTATTATGCTTGGCACTAAACTTACAAATATAAAGCTTGTAATGATGTGCTTAGTCAGAATAAAGCTTAAAAATTTTTACTTACAAATAAAAAAAATAGTATTCAAAATCATTTAAAAAGATATATATACTTTCTTGCTAAGTTGAAATCTCAAGAGGTTGTAAATGCATATTGTAACAAAACAGATGATAAGGAAGAAAATACTTCTTAAGTTTTAAAAAGACATTGAAATACTAATATATTTGATATTTAAAAATTAGAACATAATTATTAATATATATATTTTTTCTTTTTTTAAAAAAGCATATATATATAATTTATCAGAAAATAATAGCATGAGTGATATAACAACTAGTAATAATACTTCACCTTCTACCAAAGCTATTAGCAAAAAAAAAAATACAAAAAAGCTATTAGGTTCTATAGCCAACTTCATTGTTTAAACTATTATAGCAAAAAAAAACAATATTTAAATGCCTATTACTCTGTATAACAATATTAAATAGATGGTCTTTTTGATGAACATCAGACCTAGCTACTTTAAAGTTCTAAGAGTTTTTAAATCCAAACCTTATTCTTTCTGATTAGTATTCCTTATCGAATTGCATTTTTAAAGCTGAAAAAAAATTTGAAATTGTCTTGTGAACAAAATTGAATAATAATAATATTAAAGTAACTTTATCTTTTGATAAGTAAAAAAATGTTTTGAAGCAACACATATTTGAGTTGTCATATATCTTGTTAACTAGTGAATCTTTAATTTGAAAAACATTAATATAAGTTTAGAGCAAGAATAGATAATTAAAATTATTTTTAAAATTGAGTTTATAATTAGTAAAGCTATTAAAATAGATACTAAATTATCTGCTATTGTTTTAGATAATGCTCTAGCATATGCTGATTCTAAATAAGAATTATTAATAAGAGCTCATATATTTTATTAATAAAAAAATAATTATAAATAAATAAATAAAAAATAAAATAAAATGAATAAATAAAAAAAAATTAATTTTAAATAGGTATTGATTATAATTAAAATATCTAAGAATTATTTTTTTCTTTGCTTCACCCACTAATATAATTTAGCAGTAGAAGAGATTTTTAAAAAATCTAATAAATTCAAAACTGCATCAAAACAGACTTTAACAATCATTATATATTTTAATAATGCTATATATTTTTATTTTTTTAGAAAACTTTAAAATATGCAAAAGCAAATTTATAAAAAATATATTACCTTGATTTGTTCTGCAAATATCTGTTGGAATTCTTATACCTATTATTTTATAAGCTTAATAAAATCTTATCAAGCTCTAAGAGTAAGTATATTTTATTAAAAATATACTTATTAGATATGCCCTTTATAAAATTAATCTTGAAAGTATTTTGATATATAAAAATACTTTTGATAAATAAAATAAAAATAATTAAAGTCTTTAATCTTTGGTCTTATAAACAGTTAAGTCAATAAATAATAATAATTTGTTAATACAAATAATTTTTTTTAAAAAAATTTAGCTACTATATATGAGTTATCTTTAAAAATTTTAGCTTATAATTCCAATAATGAATTAAATCAAATGTTAACTTATTTAAATGAACTTCATTTACCATATAATATCTTATCAATTCTATTTAGTAACAGTTTTTAAAAATTAATAAAACTACTATATTTATTGCTTATTTTTTATTGTGAAGTTCTTAATAAGTTACAGTTAAATACTACTCATCTTTATAAAGTATTACAACCTTTCTGTGAATCTTGAAAATGTGAAAAGAAAATAATAATAATAATTTGTTACAACATATAATCTTATAGTTAAAACAAAGATAAAAACAATAAGAACAGTTATTGTTACTATTGGCCTTTTTTTAAATCCAAATATTTGTGATATATAGTTTAATACTAATACTAAAAATTTAAATTTTATTTATCTTGCTCAGTTTATTTTATATTATTATAAAGTATGGTTTGGATATTAACCAACTTGCATTCTATTTGAGTTTGTAGAATATAAAAAATATAGATATCTATTTGACTATGCAACATATAAACAGTTTAAAGGAAATAAATTGAAATTTTAAAAATTTGTCTCTTCATTAACTAAAGAATTAGGTCTCTTGGCTATAAGGTTATTTGAAATTTGTATTAATGCAACATCATTTGAATAATTATAGAGCTCAATAGAGTTTCTTCAAACTAATTGATAATGTTGTCTCAAGGCAAATGTTATTTATTAAAGTTTTTTTTTTAAAAAAATTAATAATAATAATAATAATTTTTTTAAATAAAGAATGATAAAGTACAAACTATAAGCCAAATTCATGTTTTAATTAATTTTTTCAATAAAAGAAACAATAAATCTTACAATACCTCATCTAATTGGACAAATAAGTTAACTTATTTGCAAGAATGAATTAAACCAAGTAAATTAAATAATCTAGCTAAACTAGGCAAAGATGAACAAAGTGATTTAGATGTTACTTCTGATAGTTGGAAAAATTAGTTGAATAATTGAAAACAAATGTTGGAAGACAAGGAAATTGTAAGATTATAAGAAAAAGATGTAAATATAGAATGATAATTGTAACTTAAATAATGATTTATTAAATAACTATATACATTCTGCAGTAGATCCTAAAGCTAAATAAAATTAACAAATCTATTTGGTTTATTATTTAAAAAACTAAGTTATATGAAAATAGATTAGTTTTTTTTAATTTTAATTTAGAGTGCAGTGGTATACTTTATTAGTTTTTAGATAGATTTTATAAATACTAAATAAATAATATGCTAAACTTTGACTACATTATAAAAAAAAATACTTGCTGACAAATGATTCTGTTACTATATTTATATAGTTTTTTGATTTTATAATTTTCTACTAATATTTTCTGATTGGCTAATATTAATATTATATATTAATATCTTAATTCTTATTTAATTCTTATTGGCTAATATACATCTGTTTCAGTGAAATAACTATTCTAGTAAAAAATTATTATTAGAATTACTAAAATACTAAAAAAATTTAAATGTTCAGCAGAGTTCTAGCTTTTAGTTAACAATACTGACCACAAGAACTTATTTTAGATTTGCGCTGACTGGTACAAGTTTGCATACTTCTGTATAATCAAAATTATACAAATGTCTTATAACTTGCAAATCATATTAGTGTAACTATAGTTACAGATATTTTATCTTAACTGATCAACAGATTACTATTGCTATAATATGCATATAACTACTATAATACAAATATTACATAAATAATTTTTTAAATTTTCATTGTTAATAGGTTTTGAACTCTTAATCTACTATTTGGAAGATTAAAAACTTATCTACTTTACTAAGTTACTATATCTTTTTAATATAAAATTAAATACTGCTATAATATAATTCTTATTTCCAAATATTATTAAATAAAATTTATTTAAATATTTTAAAATTTAAAAAAGTAGATTAAGAAATATTAAATTAATATTTAAACTAAAAAAATTTTTTTTAATTAGTTAACTAAATTAAAATATTTTATACTAATTGATTTAACTAGTTAAGATTATTTTACACTTATTTTTAAAAAATTTTGAAACTTTATTTAAAATTTTGTTTTTATCTTGTTTATCTTTTATGTTTATTTATTTTTTTTAATTTTTTTTAAAATTCTTGCTTATTTACAATTTTTTTATCTAATTATTGATTCTTAATCAGTTGTATAGATTAATTAATTAAGAATTTACTCAACTAGTTACTTGAAATTTATTTGGTTTAGATCAATTACTAATTATAACTTAACTAATTTAAATCTCTATACTAGACTATCTGAGTTAGTAATTTTGAAACATTCATTTAGTATTAAGTAAGAGGATTAGTAAAAAATAATAAATAAGATATTTAAAAAATAGATATTGAAGTTTAGATAAACTTTACAAAAATAAAAATAATGTAACTTAGTAGTTAACAAAATATCTATAATTGTAAGTTTTTTTTTTTTTAGTGTTAAAGTGACCTTTTTGGTCTTTTGACTTTTATTAATAACTTTTTGATAATATAATTTAATGAACTACTACAGGAAAGTATACAATTAGCTATACATATAACTTTTCTATATTATTTATTTAAGAAGTTCATCTAAAATTTTTCTATTAATTGCTATATTTAACATCTTTGCTTGAATGTTTTACTTTAAATTCTCTAAATCTGTAAGTTGTATTAACTTACTAAATCATATTCATATATTCAGATCATTATCTTAATCTTAAGATTATTTTATTCTCAAAATAAACTGTCTAAAGCTTTTTGTACCTATTTTTATAACTAATCTAGATATCACTATAGCAAAGCCAATACTTACAATCAAAATTATATCATTTAACTGCTATACCCTTGTAAAGTTTACTTAAACCTTAGTATCTACTTTATAACATATTCTTAGTACTTTAGTATAGCTCTAAATTTTGCTAGACTCCTAATTTATATATTCTGTATAGGACTATGATCAGTCTATTAGTATATTAGGTCAATCTAATATTCTTTTCTTTTAGTTTATTTTGGCAATCTAGTTAGTGATACCTCTAAGACTCTCAACTCAAAGGTTCTTGCCTGTTTAATTACTAAGATCTTGATATCTATTTTTAGTAATCTAATCTTTATAGTAATACTATTAAAAATCTGGCTATTTCTTTACTTGAATCTTTTCAAATAAACTTCTTATTATCTAATTTCAACAAATTTACATAATCATAAGGACTTATTTAGTGTTTAAACCATTCAGTTGTCAGTTTGCATTCTCTATATAATTTCAATATTGTACAGATGTCTTATAACCTGTCAGTTATACTAATACAACTACTATTATAGGTATTCTAATCTAATTATTAGTAACAGTTACTATAATACAAATATTACATAGGTAATTATCTAAATTTTTGTCATTGATAGAATTTAACACCTAATCTACCACTTAGAGAGTTGACAATCTGACTACTTTACTAGGTCACTATATCTTTTTAATTGCAAATATTAATTTAATTAAAATATATTATATAAAACTAAATTAGTTATATATATATATAATATGAAAAACTCTAATAATAATATTTTTAAAAATATATTGCATAAAATAAGATATAATGTTCTAAGGATACAAGTAAGTATTTAAACTTTTGACTAACATATATATTAAAGATGTTTTAGAAATATAATAAGAATTGCAATACAAAAACTTTAAATAAACGATGTTTGTAGTTGGCTTACAAATATAACAACTAATATAAAATTATAAACAAACTACTTAAATTAGACAACAAAATGTACATGTAATTAGTTGTACTTTATAATATAAAAATAACTTTATTAAAACCTTGATTATAAATTTTTATATTTTATAATATTAAAAAATTTTAATCTTAAAAAAAACTAGTTTAATAAAAAAAAAACAAAAATTAAATAATAAAATGATTAATAATATTAATTAGTTACTAGATTTTAGTTATAAAAATAAATAAAAATAGTAAATTGTATAAAATATTAGATATCTGAACAATAGTATAACTATAACTAATAAAAGCTAATAATACTATATTTTTTAAATAATATTTATATTCTATTTGGATGTAACAAATTTTAATTATATTACAAATTAAAAAAAAAAAACAAAATTCAAAAAATTTTGATAAAAAAAGAATTAAATAGTTCAAAAATAAATAATATTAAAAAATATTATACGTATTGAATTTTGTAACACCCAAAGATATGCAGGATATACGTATTAATATTATTTTATAATAAAAAATATTGTACCATGGCAAAAAATGGCATGATCACAATATAAACGTACGTACTACGTAATGCGTATATTTGGGGTTGTGTAAATCAAATTTACGCATGCATCATGTAAATTAATGCTTTTTTACGCATGATGGCCACGCATATTTGTAAAACCCGGATCTAACCTTGAATTTGGCTAATAATAGGCGCCAAACCTTCTATCCTGTGATTATCAATCATTTGTAACCTTGCGCCTAACGCTTAAATCCAAAATCTCCCGTTGCCAGTTAATATTTACTAAATTGTAATAATTGTGTCATTATATAATCACTTGAATAAGTTATATTCACACGCCGAAAACTTATAAATTGAACATCAACTCATATTTTTCCCATCAAAATTAAAAAAAAAAAAACTTGAAAACTTGATTGATTGATAATTCAAACCAAAGAAAAAAATTCAAAATGAAAGGACCTCTTAAAGTTACCGTTGGTAAATATCAATTTACAAAATAAAAGAATTTAGGGCTTTTTTGCATGAATCATAACATGAAATTTTTTTTTATAGTTGAAGCCAAAAACTTGAAAGATGAGGACGTTTTAGGAAAAAGTGATCCCTATGTTGAGCTCTGGCTCGACAAAAATTATAAACAAAAGACTACAACCAAAACCAACACATTAAACCCACAATATAATGAAACTTTCACCTTGTAACTATCTATAAATTTTATTAACAACTAAATTAATATGATCATTTAATAATTTCAATAATCATTATCTTTCTATATAGTCATTGCGACGGGCACAGACACCTTCACCTCAGAGTAGTGGACAAAGACATGATGTCAGATGATGAGGTAATTATTGTTATTCGTTTAAACAACAAAAGACATTCATAATTTTTAACGTGCTTATTATTAGATTGGCACGGGTCAAGTCAATCTTAGCGATATCAAAAATGGTTTTGCGGAAGTATGGGTCAAGCTACCTAAAATGCTTGGTTTGATGAGCAACGGGGAAGTTTTTTTGAGATTGGAAACCGCTGCATAATTATTTTCTGATTTTCTTTAACCAACTTCTGTGAAAAATAAAACATGCGGATGGTAACAAATCGATGTCCGATTGTCAATAATATAGTTTATTTTATTGTTTGTAAAGTATTATTTCGGAATTGCATTAACGATAAAAAAGAAATGAAGTTACTATGTTATAGTTTTAAAGCAAAAAAAAATGGTTATAATAAATTCTGGTTATTGAATATTAACGAATAAGTTGGTTCAAAATTTTGTAAATGCAAATCATAACTATCTTCGTATGCTTAATGACGACTTAGTGAGAGTATGTGAACGGGATAGAAAGCTTGGGTAACTCAGTTTTTATTAAATTTGAAGTTCTTGCGTTGCTTTACAACATATTTCCTTCATCCCTATGAATCTCACTATCGAATTCCACAACGAAATTTGCAACTTGATTAAGACACAAAAAATTCAATTCTGATGTACATTCCCTTGACAAAAGTCATGGGCTTGTAAATATTGAAATTTTTACGCTATAAGAAAATCTAAAATTTTTAATATCAAATAAATTTTTAATTTATATTATTACAACACTCATCGAGTATAGTTTCAGTAAAATGTTTAAATTTTTTTAAAAAATGTCAGTCTAATCAAGAAGTAAACTTTTTAAATGTTTATAAGTTTTAATTACAAAAATTTGAAAGGGCTTATTTTTCGATAAAACTGACGTTTTTAAAAAAATTTAAAAATTTAAGAAAGCATTTTACTGAAACTATAATTGATGAGGATTGTATTAATTTAAATTAAAAATTTATTTGATATTAAAAATTTTAACCTTTCTTATAGCGTAAAAATTTCAATATTTAAAGCCCATGACTTTTGTCAAGGGAGTGTACCTGTGGTCAGTGTTCTTATTGAACTGTTCGGCGAACAACAGGGTTGGGGGCACGGTATTCCAGGGCATGCCCTTTTTCAAAAATTTATATCGATACAAAAAATTTTGGGAGCATGCCTTTAAAACAGAAAAACTGAAGGTATGCACAAAAATTTTTCCGTCCGCAACCATAGCGAACAGACGTTCTCACTCTTATACTGCTTACAAATTTGTAAAAATATATATATAAACTTTAATCCTGTTTTTAAAGAAGTTATAGGATCCTGAAATATTTTGATATAGGTCAGGTTAAAGTTTGTGTAAATTTCGCAAACTTACGACAAAGAACTGCAGTCTAAGATTTTTATTGAATAAGCGCGAAAACGAAATGTCTGGTCATGTGATCTCCTACCCTTCCGAACCTTCCCCAGCATCGCCGTCAAAATGAGGTAGGACCGCCCAAATATGGGGGACGTCTAAAGCGGAAGCAACTTATATATAAGCAAATTTGCTTTTCTAACATTTTTGATTAACTTACTGAGGTAGGTTTAGACTGCCATTTTTTGTATTTGGGACGATCACAGCAAAAGGTGACAATGAGTCAAAACTTTTGATTCTGTAATTTTATAAAAATTATATGCATAATACTCAAGAAATTGTATTTTTAATAAAAAAATTTGGAAATTATAATTTGGTGCACTGGTACATCATGGTGCATCTAATTTATTTTTTAAAAGTGAAAAACTCTTTCCTGTAGATCCCAAAACAATAAGTAAACAAAAAAGAAAAATCACAAAAACCTAACTAACTAAAGGACAGGATAATAATACTAACTGCAGACCAATCTGCGATCTTCTATATACTAACCTAAAACAAACTAAGATACATCATTACAAGAAACAAGAGGAAATGCAAATCCAATACTGAAAACAAAAAAAATACTCAAAGGCTTTTAGGGTCTATAGCTGATTTTATTTTTATAACAACACAAATTCTTAACATGCAGAATAGTTATAAATATTCTAGCAGACAACAGAAACAACCTTAACACAACCAAGCTCCTTATAATCAACTTAACAAAAATGACAAAGATACTACAAACAAGTGTCAAAAGACCTTGATACCATCGTTAAAACAAAACAACAATAGTGGGAAAAGTAGCTTACCCCTATCTAACAGCCACGTGATTGCATGCACAATCAACTACAGTAACAACACAACAAAACAAACAGGTTTAATCAACAATAAAACTGGTTTTACAGATAACAATAACAACTATGTAACAATCACACAAAACAACAACTCTCATATTACTGTAAATGATATACAAACATAAGCACATAGTTCCAATATGAAAATGGAAATTGCATATGCAGCATAGCATACTCTAGAACCAATTGACACCAACCACCAAACTGAGCCTTTCTAAACAGAGATGCATCCTGACCAAAACATGAAAATTGAGTCTGTTAACACATTACTAAGCACTAGAAACTCAATAGAGAACGATATACAAACTAGATGTATATACAGCCAAGCAGTTAAAGGTGAAACAATAGTAGACACAGATCCAGAAAGTGACACAGACTACATGCAAATGTGGACAGAACAACTAAATCAAAACATAGATGAGAAAATATCAGACCTCTTTGATCTAACACTCTGAAATTACCAACTTACAACAGAAGCTTTTCAATCAAAAAAAAAACTACAAGAACTTATTACATATAAATTTAAGACCAAACCTGCACAACAAATACTACCATATGCAATTGAATCTAAATTTAGACATACGGATCACACCTTCTTTACTACTTTCACAAGAGTCAAACACTTCATGTCTCAACACCAAATAGAGTACAAAAATCTATTCACAAATGCAATACCAAAATACAAAACTGAAAACAAAATAACCATCATTGACAAACAAGCAAGAGACAAAATACATCTCAAACTTTATAAAAAACTGTACATCGATCACATCACCAATACGAACTTCAACACATATTCACAAAAGCACATATACCAACTACTAACATATTATAAAGACTTTGAAAGAGATGGAAAAGCAATAGACAAAAAAGATATATAAGAGGCAATTGCAGAATCAACAAAAAGCAAACTACAAAAACTTCCTGACACACCAATGAGAATCTCAGATGAGATAAAAGCCATTCTACCATTCGAACTTCTAATAAAACTCAAGTCACAAACAAAAGCCGTAGTTACAGCATTATACAGGATTTTCGAATTTGAAAAGCTACCACCTATCTACTTTATCGAACTTCTACTGTTACCACATAATGTAAATGATCTAGATTACAAAATTAAACACCTTTTCCAATAACAGAAAGAAGAGAACTAGGAAGACTCGCATATTATAGAAAATGTCTACAAGAAGTTTATAGCTTCGACAAAATCCCAGATCACTTCTTCAACTTACCTCCACCAATGCCAGACAAATCAGCACTCCCATCTGCATATCAAGATATAGAAGATCCTCGACTAAGAGCATGCTTTCCAATCGACAGAGCTAATCAGGATACAAATATGCAAGATATCATTACAAGACTTAGAGAATACTATACCTTTCAAAATATCCCAAATGACTACTTCTTAGTAAAACCCAGTCTGCCAAAAGATCCAAGCAGAATC
>CAJVQA010000172.1:0-41011 GCA_910591915.1 Cetraspora pellucida
CTATACAAGGGCCTATAATAGGAGTAGCCAAACACAAGTTAGGAATTGCAAGAACAATAAGCAATAGTATAATTATTCATAGAAATCTGGGTAACTGCAATGCATTATAGGATCAACTGCTAATTAAACAAATCACAAGTCTGCATGCACAAATTAATTCAGCAGGCCCTGAAGAAAAATTAACAAGAATTAGAATTAATCAGCAGTTGCTGCTACTAGGCATAACAGAAACAAGCTAGCAGAAAAACTCAGTGAAAGTATGCAACAACTTATAGAAAAACAATTTAGCATGTTAGCTAATACTCAGAGCTAAAGAGTTATAAATATCATTTGATTTTAATAATATAGACATAAAAAAGACAGAGGAAAAATTAAAAATCGCAGATGTGCTAGAGGACAAATTTACATTACAAGTAGCTTTAGCAGTAAGAAAGCTTAATATATTCTTGGTAAATCAACTTATTAATAAAGAAGGCAATAGAATGATTTTATGGCAGCAGCTCAAACTACTAAGGAAAAAATTGAGCAAAGGAAGACCAGCAAAATGGTTTAAAAGAATTGAAGAAATTATGCTAGAAGACAAAAGTAGTAGACAACTCAAACCAGAGTTTATGTTAGCAGAAGGGAACAAAGAGTTATTACTACAGACAACTTTAGATAAATGCTCAAATAATAACAGAAAAAAGAATGAGTGGTATTAAAAGCACCACAAATAGGAAAAGAAGAAAATCTAGTAATTAAAAAAATAGTTGCAAACACACCCCAAAAAGTGCTCACAGAACATTGAAAAACAAAAATGCAAGAAAACAAAGCAGGTAAGATTCTTGAAAAATGTAATGGTTGCAAATTTGATCAAATTGAAAACAGAAAAATTGTAAAAAGTGGAATAATAGAAAAGACATTCAAGGCTCTCTATCAAGATTTATTAGTAAAAAAGAAGTGCTCAAGCTTAAAATAGAATAAGAAATGATAAGAAGATTAGAACACAATAAGTTAATCAAACCAGGTAAACAGGAAAGCTCAGTCAAAGTGATAGTATGTGAAGACTTAGATATAGAGCTTATTAAAAAACAACAACTTAGCCAAACACTTAAAGAAAAGCTAGTTCACAAAAACTAAAAAAACAAACTAGAAAACAATGAGAAGCTGATTTTTTATACAGATAGATCACTCAAGAAATCAGAAAACTTAATAGAGAGTAATCATATAGGAGTAGGATGGGTGCAAGTAGATAGTAATAAGGAAAAAGTAATTGACGAAGGTACAATTAGTGCATGAAATTGGCCTTCATCAACAAAATCAGAGTTGCTTGCAATCTGGTATATGCTACTAATAACACCAAGAAAGAAAAAAATCAAGATTTATAGTGATAGTACAGCAGCAATAGCAGGCCTCAAAAGAGGTAAAAAGTTAAAGTCAAGCAAACATTGGATTAAAGAAAAAAAAAATAACCTTAAGAAAAGTATCCTAGAATTATTTAGTTTAAAAGAATTAGAGTTAGATTTAGTTAAAGTAAAAGGACATAGTTGTAACAAATAGAATAATAGAGCAGATAAATTAGCAAAAGAAGAGGCAGAATAGATAACTATAATAGAATAATAGAGGTGCCATCTTTAAATTCAAATGTTTCATTCTGCTGAAAGAACCTAGTGATCGAAAGCTTGACAAGAAAATACATCAAGAATGTACTAGAACTTAAAGTCAGAGCAGAATGGAGGTTTACATCATCAATTTAAAAAACAGAAACAATCTTGAAAAAAGAAGAACATGATTGGTTAATATTATGGCAAAGCTTCAAGGGTCAAAGTGGAACAAAATATACAAGTATGAAGAGAAACAGGAAACTAGCAACATTAATTAGATGTGTAAACAAAAAACTACTTGTACTTAAGATCTTGGCACAAAAATGACCAGATCTATACAAAAATGCAACTTGCATACTGTGTAATAAAGACCATGAAGAGGATCAAGACCATCTAGCAACATATAGCAAGCATAAAAAAGAGTGGGATGATATGGAAAATATGTCAATTGATCTGGCTTGGACAGTACTTGCAAAAGAAACCCAAAGAAAGACAAGTAAAGAAAAGCTTAAAAAGCTTTTATAGAATACTTTAAAAAAAGAAAGATTAGCAAGCAGATTCAAAATCATCAAAGGCCTAATACAAGAAAAAGCCAAAAAGTCAGTACAAGATATTACACAATCTCTAAAGAAAACCAAGATTTTATAACAGTATTTACAAATGCAGCATAAAACAGGTTTTTAAAAATATATAGAAAAAATATTGTAATATTGTTGCCAACTGAGAAAAATTAGTAGAAATTAAAACTACAATTAAAAAGAAGAAAAATAACAAAAAACAAATCTTTCAAGCAAGGAAACATAAAAAAAAGGGAAGACTATAAATATAGATGAACAAAATCAAGTTATGAGAGAAGGAAAAGAGAAAAATAAAGTTCAAATCCAGGAAACATAACTTGATTCAGTCTTTAGTTTTGTAAATAGAAATGTAAGATCCTTTTTTTAGGGTCTTACTGGCTAGTTTGGTATAGCCTCAGGCCAGGAATAACCATCTGGCCTGTGCGGCAGACCACTTTTGGGTGCTTACAGAAGTAGCTAAAAGATGTTGAACCAAAATTTAAGCCAACTTTGTACAACATATATACAAGAATTTTAATAAAGGTGATTGGCAAGGCTGTCTAAGTTAAAAAACAAAAAAGTTAAAATTTTAAAATATAATTAATTTTTTAAATAACAATTATTATTTATTATTAGCATAATATATTATTACTTTCTGATCAATCAATTAGAATTCAAAATCAAGTATAATGTAAAATCAAATAATGATTTTTATAAACAAATATTATTAATTTAAGATTAGGACTAAGAATTTATTAGATTTGTAACATATTATAGCAAAAAAGTTTTTAATTCAATATTTTTAAGAAAATTTTTTTCTTAGTATGTAAAAAATAGGTTTATAAAAAAAATTTTAACTACAAACAATTTTTTAAAAAATTATAATTTTTTATTATATTTAATTTTAAATTTTGATTAGTTAATTAAAAGATAGCAATGCATTATATAGTTCTATCAAAAAATTCTAATATTCAAAATCTTAAAATCTATAATTCTAACATTACATGATATAACAATTAATATTTAAAGTCTAACAATAATTATTATTATTATTTTTTTTCTTCACTTGTGCAGTTTTGCTGGTCACCTTGATTATATATTTTTGTATTACATACATACAAATTAGTTCATAAATTCTGGCCCAACATCCTGTGGGTGCATCTATAAGTTCCTACAAGTGATCTGCCTGTACTGACTGTCTAATTTCAAAAGAAATTAAAGTATGTTAGGGGCTGCATTCAACTACTACTCTACAATAGGATATTGCCAATCTGATAACATCTTCTCATAGAGAAATGAACAAAAACAAAAAAACTTATATAAAAAAACACAAAGTTATAAGATAGACAATAAAAGATACAAATGCAAGAAATAAAAGAGAAAAAGGTGAGAAGTGAGAAACAAAAGAAAAAATATATGTGACTCTTGCTACACAATTATCAAATGGTCACAATTATAAGCCTGTATCGAGCTTTAAAAATTATAAACTATACTAAATAGAAATAACTCAACTATTTTTCTATCTACTAGAATATTTAACAAAAACCATGTAAGATAAAACTTTGACTTAAATGTAGAAAGTCAGCATGAGTACTGGTTAGTCTGAGAACAGTATTTTACAGGGTTTTAGCAGTTCAAGGCATATGTATGAGTTGTGTTTGTATTGCTGTATTGTTTACACAATTCTGATTAGAAAGTAGATACTGCTAACTGTTTTGGTGTTTTATATGTCAATCTTTTGGAGAGAGTAACTGAATTGCCTACTTTTTACAAAATTTTCCTTGAAAAAAAGAGAAGGTGTAAGGTTAACCAAACTATAGCTTTTGTAAGTGCTTAACCCTTCTGGGAGTTCCTTGTAGATTTTATAGTTGTATAGAACTAATATATCCAACACTGTTGTTTACTTTATGAAAGACTTTTGGCTTTCATCAACCACTTCTTCTATGGTTTCAGAGCTTCTTTAAACTATCATCACAAAGTGATAGCTTCTTTTTCAACTCTATTTCAATGCCTACTATGCATGCCCAGTGCTCCAGAGAAGTTTTTATAAGGTTTAATATATTAACTATATTATTTTTCTGTAGTTCAGCATTTTGAAAGATTTAGTTCAGATGATTATTGGAAAGAGTTTTTTGGTAACAATAATTATTAATATAATTACTAATTTTTAACTATTAATTATTGTTTTATATAATATTAGAATTAAGGTTTTTGAGATTTTAAATATTAAAATTTTATAGTAGAACCATATTATACTAGTAAGAATAATAACACTTTTTAAAAGTTTATTATTTTTTTATACAAAAAATAATTTATATATTACATATAATTTTAAATTTTAATTAATTATAATACTTTAATACTACATATAATATTATAACATTATAAATTAAATTTTATACTATTAGCTAAAATATACTATTAATAAATCTTTTTTTTTTAAATATTAACAGTGAGGCCATGCCTTTAATTTTATTAAAATTCAATTGAAGATTTTATAAAAAAAGTTTACTTTTAAATTACATATAAAGAATAAAGACTCAGATATATAATCTATGATCTAAACCTACAAGAGTGACCAAGGCTTATCTAGATTTGAGTTTGAGTAATAATATAAAAAAGAGGGGTATAGTATTTAATTCATTAAATAGTTCAAAGATCAATTTTAGTAATAATTTGTAGTATTGAAATAGAAGGTAAAAGTAGACTAGAAAAATGACTATGAGTTGAATTAGTAGAGAGTATAATCTGAGACTGTGCAGAACATGAAATATAATATGAGATCATATTTGTTTGTATATTTGTTGGTTTAAGTAAAGAAGAAATTTGATAGAAAGAGTAATAGCAGTACAGTAAGAGATAGAAGCATTGTAAATACATAGTAAAAATAAGATTAATAGGAACTAGACCAGATAAGATAGAAATAAGGGAAGATATATATAAAGAGTTATGCAGTTTGAAACTATTAAGTGTAAGAATTTCAGTATATAAATCAAAAACAAGGTTGGCAAACATATCAAGATTAGTTGTATTTAAAATACTATTAAGAGAATTAGAGATTAAGTAGTAAATTGTTTGGATTAATGGGCAGATAACCCAATGGAGTAAAGAACTAGTTTGGTTGCATTGATGACAAAAGAAAGAGAATAAAGAATTATGTTTATGAAGAGTATGAGGAACAAGAAGTTCATCTGTAAGGATTTTAACTCGAAAAGTTTTGAAAGTAAATGAGTAAAAGCTGTGAGCAAAGTTAGAAATTTTTTGATTGTTGTTGATATAAAGCCATGTAGCTTCCCAGTTAATATCAGATGCAATAGTAGACTATTGTTGAAAACAATATTGAGATGTTTAAAGTGTTATAATATGGACTTGGCATATAGTTTGAATAGAGCATCAGATAGGAATTTTAATAGAAAATTTATCAATAAAAGGAGTATAGTTAAGGTTATAAGGATTATTAGTTAAAAATGTTAGATAAGGCAATATTTAGTGCTTACAAGCAAGTTGATTAGCAAGGTTGTTAAATAGATCATCTTGGTGTGCAGTAACTTTATGAAAAGTAAGTTGAATTTTATAAGACTTGATAAAGTTAATAAGTGTTTGCCAAATAGAAAAATATAGTATATAAGTATGAAAAAGAATAGATGCTAATTAGCAGATATTATAATATTTAGAAATTACTGATTGTGAGTCAGTGAATATGTAAACAGAGCAATGTCTAGGAACAGTAATAATTGCTAAGAAAATAACAAGAATTTCAGCTTTGAAGGAGCATGATTACAGTTTAACTTGTGTCTAAAATGAATTAATAGTTGTAGAGTTATTAACTTGAACCCAACCTATGTCCATAGAGCATTGTGAGGTACCAAGATCAATAACAGAACCATCAGTATAAAATGAAATAAATAATAAACTGTGATTTGAGTTAGTGGTAGTTTAAAGATTATTAACAAGTTGGCATATTTCAAAAATAGAAGGTAATTGTTATAGATTAATTGTAAGTAAAAGAGGAGGTAGAATATATAAAAAATATCAAAGAGCAACAGAGTATGCAATATCAAGAAAGTTTATATAAAGGTTAAGAGTTTTGTTAGGATTGATGTAATAAAGCAGTTTAGTAGCCAAGTTAGTAGGAATTAAAATAGTACATTTGTTAGCAATTGTATTTGAATTAAGGTGATATCCAGTATATAATGTGGTAGTAAAAGAAGGAGTAGGATAAAGATTAGAGAACTAAGACTAGAATGAGCAGTGCTAGTAGTTGATAAGAATAAGACCAGTAGGTGTATTATGCCTTCTGGCCTTGCCAATAATTATTTGATTATCAAGAACAATAAGTAATCAAGGTTTAGTGTTAGAAGTAAAGTGACCAGTAAAGTAGCAGAAGTAGTTTATGAAAGATAAATTATAATAATCATATAGAGTGTGTTGGTAGGAATGACTTGTAGTAATGTTCTCAAGAATAGTAAACTATTGTGATATAACACCTTTTAGAATTTTGTTAAGTCTAGATAAAATGTAATGTCAGTACAAAAGACATGAGTTGTTATAAGTAGTGAGTTGGTCCAGAAAAAGAAGTTTATAGTATCTAAGTTGTTTTTTAAAAATGAGATATTTTGGATAAGAAGAAAGAAAATATTCAAGAAATATAGTTCCATTATTTATATGTATAGGATGTTGTAGATTGGGCTAGTTGAAAAAGTCTAGCCTATATGTTTGATAAATTATATTATTTTGAAGTTTGTGGTTAATTGATTGGATCTATCAATAGTTGGCTTAGGATAAAGAAAAATATTAGTAGAAGACCAGAGTTTGTTTTGAAGTTGTTAAATATGTATATGAGTAGATGTGCCTAGTAGGTCAAAATTGTTAAGCAGTTTAAGAAGATTGGGAATATGGTATTGTAGTTGAATATTCTAGATATGTTTAATGTTGTAAATGTAATAGGATACTGAATAGTATTATATGGCAAAGTTTAGCTTTAAGCTTAACAAGACCAATATGTTGAATGAAAATTTTGTTGCAAGTAGGTTGGTTAATAACAATATTATATAAGTGAATTCAATAGTAGGAATGATAACTGTATTAATAATAGTAGGCATGTGAATTAGTTATATATTTTGTTTTTACAATTTGGATAAGTTGAAAGAATTCAGAATAATTAATTTTGTTTGTTTAGATTGTCTATTATTTAAAGTAAACCAGCAACCTAAAAATTTAAAGAGTTGTTTAAAAGAATAAAGTGAAAGTAGATGATTATTATAAGAGATAGAAGTATGTAGAATAAAGGGTTATTAGTAACCAGAATGGATTTTAAGAAATTAACTTAAATGTTTGTTATAGTATAAAATAATTTAGCTATAGATAGTATATGAGATAACTTAGTTTGAGAGGAAATAATCCAAAGAGTATCACCTATATATGCTAGAACAGAGCATTGTTTTTGTAATAAATTAGTTGTTTGAAGTTTTAGATTAGTAATCCAATTAGATTGTAAAGTATACCTATAAACTTTTGAGTATATGTATAAAATAAGTAGATTGTAATAAATTTGTCATAATAAAGGTGTAATTGTTTCACCTTGGTTAATAATATTGTGAACTAGGTAAGAGAAAGTAAGACCAAGATTGGTAATAACTTGGTTGTAATGGTCAGTAAAGAGATCAGTAAGAATGTTAATAATAAATAAAGAAAATAAGAAATGAAAGAAAAAATATTTAAAAAGAATAAAGTTTACAAAATCATATACTTTGCTTATATCTTGTAAGAGTAACCAAATGTCTTTGTAATTACAGGTAGCATCTTCAATAAGATTATTAAGAATATGAATAGGAATTAAAGTACTATTATTGGGGAGTGCAACATAGTTTAAAGGTGAGAAAATAGGGTTTGAAGAAAATACAGAACTAAGTTGATTTGTAAGAATTTTTGTATAAAGTTTGCGAATATGTTCAATTAGACTAATAGGTTGTATAAGGTTAAAGTTACTATCAAAGATGTTACATTTAGGAATAGAATAAATTCTATTATATTTTCATTGTTTAGAAATTCTGTTGTCAAGAAGACAATGATTAAAGAGAGCAGTAATAGCAGAAGTGCATTGGGAGCTAATATGTTTAAGCATTTTATAACTAATGTTTGTAGAACTGCAGGCTTTGTTATTAGGTAGTTGTGAGAGGGTTTGAAAAAGTTCTTTATTAGTAATAGGAGTGTTAAGTGAATGATACCAATTTGGATTGATGTAAAAAAGTAGAACGTATTGTTGTTTTCAAAAATTATTAAAGAGAGTTTTATTGATAGGTCTAAGTGCAGTTCAATTATGAAAATAGAATTGGATATGTTGTTTAATAAGTGATGGATCTGTAATAAATTGATTTGGTAATTTTATGTTTGAAAGATGAACAAGTTAATGATAGTAATTGAGAATGATATTAATAGTCTAAGTAGGATGTGTTGTAAGAGTAACACATCTTTTGTCAATAGCTTTATTGATTTGTTGTTGAAGTAAAAGAGAGTTTTCAAGATAACAGACATGATAAAGTTGTTTCCAAATAGAGTGAGCATGTTGAAGTCATAGTTGAATACAGGAGGGTTAATGGAGATGAGTAATTAAAGGTCACATTGTGACTGTTTATTAATTTGGGAGATGTTTTAGTTAATACTTGAGATTTTAGAAGATTAGGTAAGTTTTTAACAAGTTTAATGATATGTCTGAGTTTTTTAAAAGAGAGATGTAGTAGAGTACTATGGAGTGAGTATTGGTGATTGTAGCTTCGTTTACAAAAGATTTTGTTAAGAATTATATGAGTAGCAGTATAGATTATAGAGCATTAAATTTTGTGTCAAGTAGTTTTAATACTTTTATCAGTAGTACTGTTAATAGAAGTTTTGTGTAGTAAAAGTTGTTGAATTAAAGTATTAGCAAAAGGTTTCAGTCTTCTATAGTCATTGTTTTATAATTAAATATATAATAACTGATCCTAGTATGTTTCTGTAAAGGTTTACTATAAGCATGTAGAAATGTCCAAGTGGAGGTAAGAATCAAGTGGTCACTTGAGATGAAGATTTGACTGTTGTTAAGACTATAAAAAGAAGAAATTGTATATTAAATTGGTCAGTTTAGATATAGTCAATGTGACTACTGCTAGTGTTGTTAGACCAAATAAAGTGTTTGTTGTTAAAATAGGCTTCAATATCATACATATTGAAGTAATTAAGAAAGTTGATGAGTTTATATTTGGAAGAAAAACTGTAGATATGATCCTGTATATTAAAGTCACCAAGAATAATAGAATGAAGGTGGAGTTGAGAGGCTTGTTAAATCCAGTTGATTACTGTGTTTTGAGTTTGGTTGTGAATAATTATATCAGTAGATAAGAGGTATACTAAGATAATACAAAGTTTGACATTGCTTCGAAAGAAAATATCAAGTGCAATAGCTCTTTCTGGGTGAGTATAAATACTATAAATGTGAGGTTTAAGATGATTATGAAACATAATGGCTATTCCTTTTACAGAAATAGAAAAGGTAGACCAGTAGTAGGTAAAAAAGTTTTTATTGCAGAAAAAAAGGTTAGTTTTGTCAATAATTTTTGTTTCAGTAATACTAGCAATAGATATGTTATTATTAAGACAGTAATCTTGCCAGACTTCTTTTTTTGTTAGATTATTAAAGCCTCTAATATTGTGTATAGTGATAGTTAGGTTAAGGTGGTGAGAACTTGAGTTAAAAGAATATAAAGCAGAGATATAGTCAATAGGAGTTGAGTGATAGTTATTAGAGAAGGAGTCAGATAAAATAGAAGTAGAGCTAAAAAAGTTGGATTTGAGAGAGAGGTTATAGAATAGAGAAGAAGGTGTGGAACAATAATTATATGATCTGACAAGAGAGTGTCATTGAAAGGTATATGTGGGTTTTATTATAGGATGAGTTAACAGAAAATATAATACTAGATACAGTTTTGTTGTTATTATGTTTGTCAATATGTTGAATTAAAGTTTGAATAACTTGATTATAAGAAAGAAGTAGTAAATTGTAATAAAGAAGAAATTTGTTAAAGCATGTATAAAGATCATAAAGGATTAAAGATGTTGTAATAATCTTTCAAAATTGTTTTCTACAGGGTCAATCATCATATGCTTGGCTCTTACAGCTGTACAAAGTATCATAGTCTGCCCTGTATATTGGGTCTGACTGTTATTAACTTGGCCTTCTATATAAATAGGCTTGTTCACCTACCTATTTATTTATTTTTCTTATTAACTATAGTGTTTGTTTCTTTTAATAAGATGGTGGCTGCTTCAATGTTGGTTGTAAAAAACAAAGAACTTAAAAAGAAGATTGTAAGAAAAGTAAGTCAAGGATGAAAACTGATTGAAAGTCAAGATTGAATTTTTTTGCTAAAAACTTTTCAGCTACTAGATAGGTAGTGTTATTGAAATATTTGCAATTTGTAAGTAAGTAGATTTTTAATTTTTAACAATATCAAAGTAGATAATTATTTGGACAAGAATTTAGTATCAATAATGTTTTTTGTTAATAAGTTAATTGCCTCCTTCTTGAAAAGAGACTATATATTGTGATTTTTTGCTACAGTTTGATAATATAGTAAAAAGTAGCAGTAAAAGTAATAATTACAATGTTTAGGATTTGTTTTAACTTTGTTTTGTTTACAAACAAAGTCTTCAGCTTGATCAGCCAACTTGTCCAGAGCTTTGGTAGAAATAGGTTGGTTGAGTGAAGCAGCATATTCTTTGTTTTTATAAAATAGTGTAGTGTTAAAAATAGAATGAATCCATGTTTTATTCTCTTTAGATAGAAATAATAAGTGAGATTTGCTTAGTATATTATTAAAAAGTTTAGTGCTATCATAGAATTTTTTTTCTTTAAAGTATTGGCATAATTTGTTATTACAAGTAAGATAATAAAAATTTGTAATATAAAATGCTTCCTCACATTGCTTATGAAGTAAATTGGGTTTTTGGAATATATAGGATTCAGTAAAGTGCTTGAAGAGTTGAAAGATAAAATGCTAACAGAATTGAATTTAGAGAGAAGTTTTGACTTTTTCTTTGTCAATAGTGAAAGAAAATTGTCAACTATAAGAAGGATAGTAGGTTTCAAACCAAGAGTTAAAGTGATCAAAAAAGTTTTTTAGAGAGAAAATACAGAATCTTTTGAGAAACAGTGTTTTAGGGACATTGAAAAAGAGCTTGATATTAAATCTAGCATCTGATTGAATAATAAAGTATTTTTAGTTGAGATTAGTAATTTGAATGAAAGATTCAATTTTAAATCTTTTAGGTCTAAGCTTTAAATCTTTAGTAAATTTTTAGTAATCAATTGATTAATAATTATTAGATAAAAAGAGATAAAGTCATACAAGATTAAAACAGAGTTAAAGATAATTGTGAGCAGTGTATAGAGGAATAGTAACTGGTAAGGTAAAGATTTTAAGATAGTTACACTTTGTGAAAAAAACAGTTGTAAATTTAAGTAGTAAGTTTTTAAGAATAGATTTAAATAAATTAAATAGAATAGTAGCACTTTTGTCAATATTGGGATTGCTACTGTAAATGAGATCAGTTAAAAATTTTGGTTATTGTCTGGCTATGATGTGAATAATATAATAAAATAATGACTTAAGTGCAGGTTGAATAGAGATGGCTGGTTTGATTTCTTTATCAAAATAAAAATTATAGAAAAATTTTTTAAAAAAAAGTAAAAAGTTGGAGAGAGAATGTAAATTGTAATTTTTTATTAGATTGCATTTCTTTAGTAATTGGAAAATTTACAAGCCAGTCATATGTAGAGTTAAATTTTGGTTTGAGCACACTAGAGTAGGTTTGAAGAGAAGGTTTGTTAGAAGTACTGTTAGGTTAATTAGTATTGTTAGAGTTGTTAAATTTTATGTTATAGTTATTAAAGATATTAATAATAGAAAGTTGGTTAGTAATAGAATTAGTATTAGTAGTTGTAGCAAAAAAAGAATCAATAAGATCAGGAGTAGTAAAAGAAGTTGTTTGAGAAGTTAGTATTGGGATTTGTAGTTTGATTAGATTTCAGTAAAATGGTTTGAAAAGTTTGAGTAAGGTTTTTCTTAGCTTAAGATAAGCTAGCTTCATGCTAAGATAAGGCAGTCATACAGATAGAATGATAGACTTCATTGTTTTTAGTAAGATATTTTTCAATAGAATAATGATGCTTATTTCTTTTGGTACAACCAATTAGAACAGAGTATTTTGAACAGGTATGGTAGTATACATCAGGTGTAAGAGATGAAGAGATACTGTTAATAGAAGAAAAGATGTTAGATATAAGATCTTGACTTGTTTTGTTAAGTTTTTTAGAGTTGCTGTTGATGTAAGCAGTAGTAAAATCAGTAGCTTGAATGTAGTTGGTATTGTAGATAAGGTAAATTTAGTGTGATATTTGTCATAAAGACAAGTAATCACAGAGGTAAAGGAGAGAGCTTGAAAAAAATAGATAATCTTATATAATCTAAGATTTTTTGTTAAACAGAAAGTTGGTTAGATTTTAGGAAAGATTAGATAAGCATTGTTGCTATATTTTTCTTTATAAAGAGTGATTTTAAAACTGTTAGAGAAGTTTTGATAAAAGTAATTAAAGTCTGCAATATCAGGCTCTTGATAAGTTAGTATAAGTATTTTGTAATATTTACAGATTAAATAAGGAAAAAAAAAGAGAAAATTAAGATTTTAGAGAATTTTGCTAAATAGCAAATATGATTGTAAGTGTTAATTTTGCAGAAATAGTTGGTAAAAATAAGGGTTGTAATGTAGAAGTATCACTAGAGTAGTACTAGAGTGTAACTAAAATAGTTAGAGTCACTACTGTAACTTGAGTATTGGACACAATTATAATTTGTAATACAAATTACTATATAATATAAGTAAGAACTAAATATAGTAATAATAGATTGTATTGAATGAATATCTATAAATAGGTTGGTTATAGGTGTTGGTATAAATTAATAAGATATAGATTTGGAAATAATTGTATGATTATATGAAAAACATGTAAGGGAAAAAGAGAATAGAGTAAAGACAAAAAGTAGAAAAAAAGATTTACAATAGAGTAAATATTAAATTTGGTTGTAGTTCAACTAATATTAGGTTAAAAATCTTTATTTAAAACTTGTTTTGACTAAGTAACTATGTATTACAACTTTAATTAAGAGTATAGAACAGGTTAAAGCAGTATAAATTGTAAGATGATTAAAAGTTATAAACTGGAGGCTAAAGGCTGTCAGTACAGTTTTCTTGATAAGTTTGAAATATAAAAGCTTAATATTTGCAAGATATGAGAGTAAGTCAACAGAATTCAAGCAAATTATTTTTATTAAAATTTTTCTTAACCTTTAAACTTAAATATCTTACTTAAAACTTAATCAATTTTGAGGATTTAGTATTTATTTTAATTTTACAAATTTGTAGAATTAAAATAAATACTAAATCCTCAAAATTTATTAAGTTTTGAGTAAGATATTTAAGTTTAAAGGTTAAGAAAAATTTTAATAAAAATAATTTGCTTGGATTTTGTTAACTCAACTTCATATATGTAAAATGATGAGCTGAACAAGTTTACTTAAAAGCCTAGAACAGGTTGCTTAATAAAATAAATAGTTATAAGTATTTTTAAACAGATGAATTTTTTAGTTAATTTTGTGCAATAGATTTGCACTATTAATAAATCTTAGATTACAAGTACTCAATTTAATATTAAAAAAAAATTTAAATTTTATTTTTTAATAATATAATATAAAAAGAGTACAGTAATTTAGTAAAGTAATCAAACAACAACTTTTTAAATAATTTTCTGACCAATAATAATAACAAACTAAACTATAGAAAAATGCTATAACAAGGTTAAAAAAATAATATTATATAAAGTAGATTTTTGTTAACAAAAACAAAATAAATATAAAATAAGTCAGAGAAAAAAAGAAGCTTAGAAGACAATTAATATGCTTGTCACAGAAGGGGGAAAACCTTTCTAGTGTGGCTTTAAGTAGTTAGATGAGCAGTCTATCTCTAACTGAGATAGTGCAGCAGGTTGCACTTAGATACCATTAGGGTAACTAAGTGATGCTAGACTTAGATATTGGAAAATTCTATATAATTATATATGTATTTAGTTTCAAGAATCTTAATAAAGTACTAGCATAACTGCTTAAGGCAAAAAAATAAAAAATAAAAAAAAATAAAATGAAATACTAAAAAATAGATATATTGCAGTTGTTTAAAAGAAGTTAAACTTTTCTTCTAAATAGACTTCTTTTTTATTTAACATTTAAACTAAAAAGTTTTTTCTGAAAACAATTGTAAAAAAATCTAAGTTAAAATTATTAGAAACTTGAAGCAATTACTATACAACTATAAAATCTGCAAAAAGAATTACATATAAATTTTGTTGCTTTTTACTTTTCTTTAAGAAAAATTTGTAAAAATAGGCAATTTAATTATTTTTTTCAAAATATCAACATGTAAAATTATCAAAATAGTTAGCAATATTTATCTTTTTAAAAAAAATTGTTAATAATATAGATTTAGAAACAATATTACAATACAAACATAATTTATATACATATTTTAAATTGTGAAAAACTTATAAAATATTGTTTTTAGACTAACTAGTACATTATATTAACTTTTTATATTTAAGTCAAAGTTTTTTTCTATATAGTTTTTGTTAAATATTCTAAATAAATAAAATAATAATAATGTTAATTTTATTTATAATTTTTAAAGCCTAATATAGACTTATAATTGTAACTATCTAATAGTAGTATAACAAAAGTTATATATATTTTTTTTTAATTTTCTTCTTTTTTTTATTTCTTGTATTATTTTTTAATATTTATTCTTATCCTTCTGTGTTTTTTTATATTAGTTTTTTTTTTTAGGTTTGTTTGTTTTTTTACAAAAAGATGTTATAAATTAGTTATATTTTATTATAAAATAATAGTTAAATGCAACTTTTAATGTATTTTAATTTTTTATAAAGTTAGATAGCCAGTATAGACAGATCACTTATAGAATTTATAGAAGCATTTATGAGATTCTAGATCAGAATTTATACAAATTATATATATATATATATTATAATAAAGATAACTAGTAAGATTGCTGAAGTAAAGAAAAAAAATAGTAAAGTAAATAAGTTATTATTTCTTCAAATAATAAATTATAAGTTCAAAACTTATTGAAGATAAAAATTTGAAAAAAAACTTTGTATTATAATTGTTTTTTATTAATTAGTTAAAATAAAATATTTGTAACTATAACTATATTAATATAGCTATTAGATTATAAAATATTTGTATAACTTTGATTATATAAAAAAATACAAACTAGTACTAGATAGTACAAACTTAAAATAAGTTCTTATAACTATATAAATTTATAAAACTAAAAAAACTTATTTAAAAAAAATAAACAAAAAAGCAAAATACAAATTGCTAACTCTTTTTGATGATTAATTGTAACAAAACTCTGTTAAAGAAAATTTTAATTTTCTTTAACAACTTATACTTAAATACATTTTAAAAACTAAATAAAATAGTTCTTTATTTTAATTTATATATACTTGTAAAATTTTATATTGATAACTTAAATATTAAATAAATTAATTAACTCTCTGTTAAAATACACTCAAACTGCTTGTACTTAAATTTGGCCTAGAAAACTTGTCTTGCTCACTAAGACAAAGTTGTTTAGCTCATCTTAGGCTTTATTTTAATATTAGTTTTATTTAAAATAGTCAAATATTGATCATTTTATAAGCAAAAACCTCCAAACAGCTATTTTCTCTAAAATTTTTTAAACAATTGTTCTTTTAGTCTTACTTTCTCCAAATTCAAACTTCAAACATATTTTAAAACACTTTATTTTATTGGTTCAATTCTTTAATAATCACTTAACAATTATTTTTTTTTAAATTTTTACTTAAATAATACAAAAACAAATAATTACAAAATTGTATTTATAAGATATGGCAATCTAGTAAAGTTGTCAGATTGTTAACTTCTTAAGTGGTAGGTTGGATGTTCAAATCTCATTGACAGTAAAAATTTGGATAATTACCTATGTAATATTCATATTATAGTAACTGTTACTAACAATTGGATTAGGATACCTGTAATGGTAGTTATACTAGCATAACTGACAGGGCATGGAGCATTTGTGCAATGTTGAAGTTACACAAAGGAATGCAAACTAACAAATTGTACAATGCAAACACTAAATAAGTCTTTGTGTTTATGTAAATTTGTTGAAATTAAGTAACAAAAAGTTCATTTAAAAAGATCTAAGTAGAGAGATAGCTGGATCTTTGATAGCCCTACTGTAAAGACTAGCTTGGCAAAATAGATATCAAGGTTTAGTACCTAGTTGTAGTAGCCAGACAGGCAAGAACCTTTGAATTGGAAGTTTTGAAGATACTGCTAATCAGGTTGCCAAAATAAACTAGAAAAAAAGAATATCAGATCAATCCAATATACCAATGAACTGGTTATAGTCCTATATAAGCTATCTGAATTGGAAGTTTGGTAAAAAGGTAGGAAAAAAGGCAAGAATATACTAAAGTACTAGGGTTATGCTATGAAGTAAATGCTGGGGTCTAAGTAAACTCTACAAGAATATAGCAGTTTAATGGTTAGCTCTAATCACAAGTATTAGTTCTGCTATAGCAATATTTAGGTTAGCTGTAAAAATAGGTACAAAAGGCTCTGAAGAGTTTATCTTGAGGATAAATCAGTTCTAAGATTAAGATGATAATCTGGACATCTGAGTATAACATAATAAGTTTATACAGTTTCAGGTTACAGGTTTAGAGGGTTTAAAGTAGAACATCCAAGCAGAGATATTAGGTATAGCAATTGGTAGAGAACCTTTAGACTGACTCCTTAAATAGATAATATAGAAAAGTTATACATGTAGCCAATTGTACACTCTCCTGTAGTAGTTTATTAAACTATAATACTGATAAGAGATTAATAAAAGTCAAAAAACCAAAGAGGTCACCTTAATATCAAAAAAAAAACCAAATTTGTATTCATTTAAAATTACACAATTCTGTGTATACTTTATTCTATTTTTAGTAAAAGTTACACAAGCCTCATACTGTACCACAAGCCATATAGTCTCAGCCATACCAGCTACAAAAAAGTATTACAAGAAGTATAATATTATATAAACTAAAAATTATTTTCTTTTGAAGCTATCATCAATCTCTTTATTATTATCTTAAAAATAATAAGCAAAATGCCTACCTTAACTACTATTAAATCTGATTTTCATAACCTAGACTATTATTATAACAAATACCCAGATCAATTTGATATTGGTATCAAAGAATCTGATCCATTCACTCTATATATCTTATCTAAAGATATTAATTCATTAAAATGTAAAGTTAATAAACAACAATATTACTTTAAAATGTCAACACAACTAGTTTTATTAACCTGTCTTTGTGGCAAATTCTATATTAATTTTACCTTTAAGCACTACAAAATTACTCATATTATGCCTCTTTGTTAAACCTTAAATTTAACTGCAATAGATATTTCTCTAACTATAGTCATTTCTAAAATTGTTTTAATAATATTATTAACAAACTACTCAAATCTTCTATTACTAAACAACAACAAAATTTCCAATCAACCTTACAAATCTTATTATTCTCTTTTCATACAAACAAATTATCAGTAGCTATTGTTCCACATTCTTAATACTACCACTTATGCACTTTATGCAAAAAGAAAGATATTTTATGTGTTCTTATTCAAGAATTATGATATACATCTGACTACTTTAAAGCTATCATCTTTAAAGGGCTTTTATTCTACTGAGATTGTGTTCACAACTTTTAATACACTAAACTCAAAGTCCTTCCTCAAAAAAAAGAACTCATAAAAAAGCAACATTCTATTTTTTATTTCTATTATTTCTTTAAATTTACTAAAGAAGAAAAAGTCAAATTCTTTCAAAAACTCGCTCTTAGAGGCAAAGAAATTAAACAAAATTCCAAAGACTCACAAAAACAACAACAATCTAAAAATACAACAAACCCAACTTATAACACTTCTAAGGACTTAAACTGGTTCCTTAACTATCCAATTACAGAAAATATGAAACAAAATACAAAACTAAATACAACACTTACTCAACAATTTTTTAACTTTTTCAAAACTTATCTTTAAAAATTCACTTTAGAACAACCAATTCTATCTACATTAAACAACTCTTAACCAACTCCAAATCAAAAACCTTCTAAAAACAAAGCTTCAATTACTTGCTTAAATCAATAACAACAAAAAAACTAGCATTCCTTACTAATTTTCTTTATTAATTCAACTCATTACTCTCTTCCTAACTTAATATTTCACAATATGCATACAGTCGCAGTCATAAATATCCCCCTCTTATAACTTTTTAAATTAAAAAGCTATAAATTTAAAACTTTTATTATAAATAGTACTAGATAAATCTAGATTGAAAAAAAAATTTTATAATTTTTTAATTATTATAACAAAAGTTAGATGAAAGCTAAAAATTTATTAAAATTTATAGTAAATTTTTTTTGCTAAAATTAGAGTTATTAATTTTAATTAAAAATTAATAAAAAATCAAAATTAAATTTAAAAATTTTTAAAAATTAATATGTTAAAGTTCAAGAATTTTTATAATATTGAAAAAAAATTTAAAGTAATTTAATGAGATAGTTATTAAAAAATTAATTTTTAAAGTTAGATGAAGATTTTTACTAAAAAAGGATTCATGTGACTATGTTTTTATTAAGTAAATGCAAAATTACATCACACTTTTTTTAGTAAAAATCTTCATCTAACTTTAAAAATTAATTTCTCAATAACTATCTCATTAAATTATTTCAAATTTTTTTTCATTATTATAAAAATGCTTTAACTTTAATATTTTAATTTTTTAAAATTTTTAAATTTAATTTTGATTTTTTATTAATTTTTAATTAAATTTAATAAATTTTAATAAATAAAATTACTCAAATTTTATCAATTTTTAGCTTTCATCTAACTTTTGTTATAGTAATTGAAAAATTATAAAAATTTTTTTTAACCTAGATTTATCTAGTACTATTTATAATAAAAGTTTTAAATTTATAGCTTTTTAATTTAAAAAGTTATAAGAGAGAGATACTTATAACTGTGACTGTATATTTCAACATTAAAAAATCTACTTACTAAATTTACTAAACTTAATTACTTACATATCTTTCACTCTTACTACTCAATTTCACCTCATCTAATTGCAAATTATTGCAAAATAACAATTAACTTTGCTTGATTATACTTATTTCTTTACAACAAATACTAAACAATTTATTACCAAAAATTCATTAAAAAATTAAAGCTTTATTTTCTTAAATTTTTAATGAAATACAACTTTGAATATAATGCACTTAAACCTTTATTTAGTATCTATAATAACAATTAATTCACAATCACTGTAACTCTCAGCATTTCTTAATCTAAGTTTTCCAATACTATTCAAATTTTTTCACTCAAACCATATATTAATGACTTCAATACATGGTATACAAACTTCTTTAATGCTTATCAAAAACAATTCACAAACATAAATAAAGACAAAGTTAGAAACTATATTAAATACCAAATTGCAACTACACTTGCTGAAGAATAAAAAAATTTTTTCTCTTCAGATTTTCAAATTACAGAACCTATTTCTCTCCAAAACTATTCTTTTTTAATTACAAAAGCTGTACTATTTCATGTTTATATATGTAAAGATAAAGACTGCAAACTTTTACCTAAAGACACAGAATATAATTTTAAAAACATATCTACTCACTTTTTTGACAACTTTTGAAACTTTTCCAGCATCTCTAAAAGAGAACACCATTCTTAAAACAACATCATTTACTTCTGATTATTTAATTTTTTTATCTGACCAACAATATACTGCAACTTTTACAAAAATTATTCTACTATATACTCTAAATGAACTTGTACTTAAAGCAGATATAAAATTTGCTAAAATAAACATTACAGAAACTAATCCAAATTGTACAGCTTACTATCTTTATTTTTATTTAAAAGCTTATTTGGATACTGCAACTACAAATAACAATATTGCAGACCTTGAACTAAACAAAGCTTTGAAAAAATTCATTACATCTACTATTAGTTCATATATCTTAGCATGAATAATCCTTTATGATTATATCCAAATCTAACTGAAATTCTATTACTCAAATTCAACTTGACTATGATCAAAAATATCTTCTTGAAATTCTTTTAATACAAAATAACACTCTTTTTCTATTCTTAACTACAATATATAGTTCACTTTTTTAATAAATTTTTCTATAGATAACATAAATACAGCTGTCATTTTCAAAATAATGATGTCTTTCACTAAAAGTGTATCATTTTTGAAAAAAAATAATATAAATAGATGAGCAAAAAGCCTATTTATACAAAGGACTAAGTTAATGATAGTCAGAACCAACATACAAAGCAGACTATAGTATTCTCTGCAACTGTGAATCTGAGTATACAGTAAATGCATCTATAGAAAAAACTCTAACTTCTCAAAAAACATTACATCACATCATTCTAAGAATTTATCTTTAGAAAATATTTTTTTATCTAACTCAAAAAAACTTTACATACTTAACATTTTTATAAACATATCTACAAATTTAAATATTATTAAAAATGACTATAAATTACTAATAGAAGATGATGATACTATTGACTCACCAACATCAAACACTATTCAAAGGAAAATCTATACTTCAATTTTTGACCTACTCAAAATATATAATCCTTTAACATGCTATAACAAATTTCTTTTTTATTATAATCTACAACTTTTGCCAGCACCACAATCAATAGGTTTTTTTCTAAAATTCATCTAAGATGAATATTCAACCTACTACTCAGAACAATACATTAAAATTTCTATCAAAACAACTAATAATATACAAAAAGAAGCACATATTCACTTACTACAAGAACTTAATCTTCTATCTAATTTTTCATACATTCATTTCAAAAATCTCTTAAAATTTCAAAATATCCTATTTAATACAAACTATTTATCACCAAGATTCAAAATACCTTCTTTTCCAAATTACTTTAAATCTCTTTCAACTACCCAACTTATTACTTCTGAACTATCTATTTCAATTACAAACACAAACAACAATAATTTATCTCTAGAAAATCTAATTGTGAAATTAATTAAAATATATTCTCTAAATGTCAATGGTCTTCTTAACAATTCTAAACAACTAAGCCTAATTGATTTTATTTCAGAAAACCAAGTAGATATTTTTGGTATTTCAGAAACACACTTATCTATTAAAAAGACAAAATATTTTATACTTTTTCAAAAATTAACAAACTAAAAAAGCTTTTGGACATCTAGTAATGCTTATCAAGATGATGTAAGAATATTAATTCATAAATTACTGGCTAAGCATATTGGGAAAATCCAAACCTTCAAAAATTTTCTTTTAAAAATTGACATCTTTCTCAAAAACCTTCATATTAAACTAATTCAACTATACTTTCTAATTCAAGAAAAAAAACAACTCCAAAAAGATATTATTTCATATCTCTCTCCTATACTAAACAAAAATGACTACAAAAGAATATTAATAGAAGACCTAAATGAAGTATCCAACCCTAAACTTAACAGACTTTTACTAAAAAACTCTAATATACCCAAAAATTCTTTCTTAAAACTTTTTAAATCTATTCAACTATATGACATCTACAGACTTTTTCATCTCTTAAACTTAGTATTTTCCTATCTACATAATAACAGCCAAAGTAGAATCAATCAAATATAAACCAATATTCATATTATATTCTTAGATGATACTAATATTCTACTCAATCTATTTTCCTTACTAATCATTCGATAGTCTTACTTGAACTAACTATTAATCTTCTAAAAATCAATATATAATTTCTTTAACTAAGAATTATATATCAATAAAAATTAACTATAAAAGAACAAATTGAAAACTACCAAAATCATATTGAACAAAACCTTCTAAAACTCTTTACTTCAATTAATAACATTACTTATAGATTAGAACTTAATAATATCTGAAACCAGATTAACAAAGCTTTAACTAAAGCAGCCCAAAAATACATTCTATTTAAAAAAAAAATCAAAATAAACCTAATTTATAATAAACAACAATCATCTACATTTATACTATTATACAAACAACTTAAACAAGCCATTCTACTTAAAACAAATCCAAATAAATCTAATTTTCTACAAATCTACAACATATATACTAATAAATATTCCAATAACACCATACTATCACCTTTCTGTCTAATACTAACTAATATTAATCCTAAACCTATTAACTTCTTAAATCTTTATACTACCAAAATCAAAATTCTTAAAACTCAACTTACCAAAGAAAAACAAAAAAATACTTTTAATGAAATTCAAAACAAATTAGAAGAAAGAAATGACAACTTTCTTCAAAATTCCAAAATCTTCTTTTGCTATATTTTAGAAAAACACAAGAATAATATAAACTTAGATTGCATCCTATCCAACAATACTCTTATTACCCAAACTATCAGAAATTAAACAAGCTCTTCACTCTTATTTTCAAGATTACTTTAAAGAACTATTCTATATACCAATTAATGAAACTTTAAATTTTACAAACTCTACAAACCATATCCAGAAAATGAATTATATTTTATTAACCTATTCTTAGAAATTCTTCTAAAAAATAGAATAAAGTTATACATGTTTTTCCAAAAAGCCTCTGGCCTATCTGAAACAAACTATAAACATTTAAAATGTTTAAACTCCAAAGCTCAAAATATTATACAGCTTTTTCTATCCAAATGTCTTATATTACAACAAATACCAACAATATAAAAAATATTCAACAATTTTTCAATTCTAAAAAAATTCTCTTGGGACTTTACATTTGATAAAGTTAGACCTATTTTATTAATTAAACTGATTAAAAAATGTCTTACTAAAATCTTTACAACTTATCTTAACCAAACTATTACTCAATACAAATTTCTAAACAACTTAAACTTTGCAGCAACTAAAAACAGTTCAACACACATTTCTATCCAAATACTACTTAACACAATTGAACATTACAAAACTAATAACAAAGAGGCATAGATACTCTTTCAAGATATATTTAAAGTCTTTGACAAAATCAATATTAAATGTTTACTTGATGTATATAAACATATAGGAATTCTACACCCTGATCTAAACTTTATTGAATTTCTTTATCAAAACAGAAAAGCCAGAGCAATCACAGCCTATGGCCTCAAAGACCCAATTACATTATATTCAGGCATTGAACAAAGAGAAACCTATTTTCTATTACTTTGAAAAATCTATTATGACCCAATTCTTAGTTATATAAACTCTAAATATAGCTCAAAACTTCTTAAAATCTTATTACAATTCTTTTAAAAACAATCTTTTCAACATCATCAACCTTCTTAACAATACCACCTCTTGCTTTCATGGATGGTACAGTATGGTATTGTAAATCTAGAAATGACCTATGAAATATATTAGATGATATATCTGACCTCTATCAACTAAACAATATTTTAAGTCAATCTATCTAAATCTTATTCATATCCTATCTAATAAAAAAACACTTTGCAACAATCTTCTAAATTCTTTACCACTTATCTTTAACAATCAACCAATTATATCTTACAAATCTAATAAAACAATCAGATATTTAGGAATTTTTTTAGATAAAAAAGGCTTAACCAAACCCACACTTAACAAAATCTTTAACAAAACCTTCTAATTTATTTATATTATTTAATACAAAAAACTTCTTCTTATATAAATATCACAATTATTTAATACCATTCTATCATCATCTTTAGAGTACCTACTACAAATTTGTTTCTTTTCTTAAAACAAACTTTAACAACTATCAAATATGCTAATAAAATATACTAAATATATGCTTCATCTATCTACAAATACAAACAATAATATTCTTACTAACCTACAATTACTTAATATTTTAATACTTAACAAACTTATATTACAAGTTGGTAGCAGTAATATAGAAAGATGCTTCAATATCTAAATCAAATTTCTATACATTGAATCAAAGAATAGCTTTCTAAAATATAAAAGCCATCTTTATCTCAAGATACAATATTTAAAAATTATAGGAAAACTTCTAATTTTACTATAATATTATAACTATATTATCTTTGTAAAAATAATATTTCTCTTAACAACTTACTACTTTACTAGTTAGCAATCTATAAACAAACTAATTAACTAAAAATATTTACAACTTCATTCCACTTTTAGATAATCCAACAATATTAAGTCTTAAAAACAACAAAATCCTTTTTCTTGAATAATTACTTATAGCTGATAATTGTAACCTACTTCTTTGAAAAAATATCTACCTTAGAACCCATAAATCTCTTTGAAGTCCTATACCAAACTGGTTCAAAATATTTTCAAATAAAATACTTTTTTCTATTATTCAACATATATGGCCTAATCTGCAACTCAAACCAATCAATCCATTTCTAAATACACTTAACCTAATTACATCTTAATACAATAGTCTTAAAAATACATGAACACTTTACATCTTATCTGAAAATTGACATATTGGCAAAATAATAAACATACTTAATTCTAAAATAGTTCTTTAAAAATACTAAATAACTACAATAACACCTAACACAATTCATATTTCTTTAACATCTACAAACTTTCAACTAAACTATAAACAAACTATCAACCTTGAATGCAAAATACAAAAAAAAACCACTATTTTGAATTCAATATTAATATTCAAGAAATCCAAGTACTCCAAAACATATATGCAAAATTATATAAGACAGCTTTGCAAACTCTTCTTACACTCTCACTACCCTTCTTAGAAATTCTCTTAATCTAAAATACAATACCTAATTTAATATACCAAAATCAACTTATAGACTTACACAAAAAAATATTACAAATTATCTTAAACAATCTTCATTTTTATACTGATGTTTTAATAATAAACTCACAAACATATAACATTTTTATTGATACTTGAAAATAATACACAAATCAAATTTAATGCATCCATACTCTATGCACCAAACTCTACAAGAGCAGAACTAGTAGCTCTTATTTCTCTATTTCTTGTTATATTTTCTAAATACCAAATTCATATTTATCTTAATAGCTTATCTACTATTCAAACTCTTATATACTCAATACCCTACAACTACAACTCACAAACCAAATAAAACAATTGGAACATTATCCATATTCTAAACTTTTTAACTAAACACAAAAATATCAATTATATTATGCACAAAGTCAAATCTCATTCAAATAATACACTACATAATATAACTGTTACTTTAGCTAAATATGGAGCTAGCAAAACTAAGCTTGAACTTAATCTTGACTACTTTTACTTTCCTTTCCAATTATATACAAATTATGTAAATTTTGTAAAAGCTTACTATCAATTCAAACATTTAATAAACTTTTTCAACTTAAAGTATTAAAGAACCTTTTTACTATAAATATTCAACTACTAACTGAGATTATTAACTCTTAAAACTTCAATCTAAATCTATACTTTCTTAGAAACAAAGTACTACTCAACAACTTACCAACAATGTCTAATTTAAACACTCACTATTCCACTCTCTATCTAACTCTGAATTGCTCATTTTATAACCAATATAAAAATACTGAACAATTACTAAAATATTCTCTTAATTTATACAAACCAGATATTATTTTCATCAACAAAATAACAAATACTTTAAACTCTCTAATCTTATTAGAAACATCACTACATACAATAATACAAATTATAAATAACCCTTTTTTAAACTTCAATACAAATAACTTATTACTATTACTCATTCAAGATACATTAACTCTAGATCATTATAAACAACTACAACTTATTCTAAAAAAATCAATTAATAATTTTTTTATCACATTATCAAACTCAATACTTACTTAGTTTAACTCTACCATCTGACAAACACAAAATGTTAAACAACATGAGTGAAAGTTAGCATGAGAAATCACTGTCTTAACAAGAAGAAAAAACAACATCTATTTATCTATCTCAAAACTAACAAATTCTAATAATACTACCTTTACCTTTGACATTAATATAGATTCTTTTATTATTAAACTTCTTTTTCAAAATTTTACTATACATACTTGCTTTTATTAAACCAACAATTCTAAGAGGTTTTCTACTCCTTCTGTAATTAAATATTAACAATAATTAACTTAACTAATAACAGAAAATAAGAAAATAATATCATACTAAATATAGTTAGATATACATAGCAACAATAGTATAGTTTAGAAATAATTCTTTAGTTATACATTATATCTAATTGGTATATTCATGTATTATTATTTTTCTACTTAATATTATATTAATAAAAAAAAAACAATATAAAATTTTAATAATATTACTATAAAGACAATCTAAAAAATAAATACCAATATAAAAAAATCAAACAAACAAAAACTTTTAAATAAAGAATACTATAAATCAGACTGTCAAGTTTTAAATTAAAAAAAATAAACATTAGATCAGATTTAATATATTAAAAACAAGTTATAATTCTTTTAGACTATTTGAATTAAAAATTTAAAAACAAAATAAAAAAGTATACTAAAATACTAAAAATATGTTAGAAAGTAGATATTAGAATTTAGTAAACTTTACAAAAGCATAATCCTATTAATGATTTATAGAATAAGTAGTTAATTAACAAGAAAATGTTCTAAGTCTTATTAGCAAGTATATTTCTAATAAAGAATAATTTAAACATTAATACAAAAAGAAAAGGTACATGCTGCTTAAATAATATATATAAGTATATATAAATATATATAAAAGGTTTGTAACAGTTAAAAATAATTAATAAGACAAATGATTAGAAGGTTTAAATAACTTCTAGCAGATTATAAGTATAATATCTAATATAAAACCCTAGAATGGATTACTTAAAATAGGCGACCAAAAGTTATATATGTGATGAATTGTACTTTTATCTCTGTAAAAATAGTTGTAATAGTTAACCCCAAATATGAAAATAAAATATCATTACAAAGTATAACCTTTAACAATAAAAAAAATAAAATAAAAATGATATAATATATAATACTAAATATATAATATAAAAAAATTGATCATTATATAAAAAAGTTCTAATTTTCTTTAATTAATTTCTATTCCTGCCTCTTACTAGTTTTCATATCTTTTATCAGTTTTTTCATCTTTTGCTAATTTCATTACCGCTTTTAGTTTCATTATTTTTTAGCAGTTTTATCAGTTTTGGCAATTTTGCCTAACAACACTAGGCCGTGTCATAAGTTTATACACACCGTCAAATAGAAAATTACTTGGATACATTTTGTTTTTATAAAATTCCAATAATTATATGTTTACTCAAAGACTTTAAACAAAATGGATAGTAAATGAATTTATTAATTTTATGATAAAACTATAAATATATAAAACAAAATATATATTATTTAATCATTTTTTAATAATTTACAAAATTTATTTAAATAAACGTGTTGAAGACGTTTTATGCAGACGAATTCGCATAAAATCAATTAAAAACACATAAATTTGCTTCTTTTTGCCATGAGTTTCTCCATTTCATTTTCCAAAGCGATTCTTGCCCGTTCTGATTTTTCTTTGGCCTGTCTCTCTTCTTCTAATACCTTTTCCATGACTTGCTTCTCATTTTTAACTTCAAATTTTGTGCTTTCTATTTCATCTTTTGCTTCATCCAGTTGAGATTTCAAATTTTTAACTTGTTTAACCAACTCCGTTTTTTGGCTTTGAATAATTGCCAATTCTTGTTTGGCCAAATTCAAATTGATCTCGTTTTCATTTAGAGTAGATTCTAGCGTTTCGACAAGCTGTTGATTTTGCAAATTTTCTCCTTCAATCTTTGCAATTCTTTTATTTAACCTTTGAATCTCCAACACAAGATCTGAGTTATTTGATCCTACTGATTCTGAATGAATGTATTCAGGCTTCGGTGAGAGTGGTGTGCGAGGACGTGCTACACTTGGTGTTGTTGATCGAGAAATAGGGCTATTAGGAGTTTGTGGTAATGAAATTGGTACTGGTGGTAATGGGTGACTTGGTGGTGGCGTAGGCGGTGGCGCATTTGTTAAATTGTCTGAAAGATGTTGAATGTTCTTTTTGATATCTGGAGATGTATTTTTTTGCATGGATTTCATGTCATCTTGATGTGAAAGTGTATAAGCATCTAAATTGGTAGCATCAACTATGGGATCTGAATTTATTTTCTGCACTGTCTTCCTGAGGGATTCATTTTCATTCAAAAGCCGTGAAATTTCTTCCTTTGCTTCTTTGTTTGCTAAATATAATAAATATATTAATTATGATTATAAAAATTTTGTATACAAGGCAATCAATTTTTATAATACCTGTTGATGATTTAATTTTCAATTCTGAAATCTCCTTTTCACGTTTTATGATTTGATCATTCAATTCTGCCACTTGAAGAGCTACATCATTTCCACCATTTGTAAGAGACCATAATTGCTTCATTAAGGACTGAACCTTAGCTTCAAGTATCTTACATTCTTCAAAAAAGGTTTCATTTATTTCTTCTAATTCTTTTAATTCTTTTTTAACAGCTTCAAATTCTACAATCTTTTGCTTCATGTCTTCAAATACTCGCATGTCTTTCGCAGTGAAACAAGAAAGCTCATTTTGCAAGTTTTTATTTTGGTCAGTTAGCGTAGATGCACGAGCTTCCAATTCAATAATCCTTGCCATGAGTTCATCATTTGCACATGTGAGTGAATTTATTGTAGAATTGGCGAGTTCGGTGTCAAAAGATTTTGATGTTTCAATTATTTCAGCCGAACCGTTTAATTGGAGAGTGGGTGTTATTGTTTGTAAATTTTTTGCTTCATTTAGGGTTGATTCCAAGTTTTCAATACGAATTTTTTGCTGTTTGGATAATTCATCAGCATTCTCAAATTTACTGGCAGCGTCTGCAAATTCTTCTGCCAATGACTCGAATTCCTTTTTCAGTTGAGCCAGTTCTTCAGTTGCATTTGCATAAAGTTCACTTTCTTGTTTCTTTTCGATTTCAAGCTGTTGAATCTTTTCTTCAAGAACTCCAATTTGTTTTAAATGTTCTTTTACTTGGCTTTGGACTTCTTTTAATTGATTGGACAACATATCATCAATATTCTTTTGTTCACGTTGCATGGCTAATTGAGACTGGGAATCTTCGACTTGTTTTTGCAAGTCCAAATATTGTTTCTGCATCAAAGTAATTTCTTCATTCGCTTCCTTGAGCTTGAGAATACCTTCTTCCCGTTGTGCTTCAACTTCTTGAAGTTTACTTTCCAGACTTGCTATCATTTCCATGTGTATTAATTCTGATTCTTTAATTTTTTCAAGTTCTTCTTTTGAATTCATCATTGCTCGTTCTAATTCTAAGATATTATTATTTTTTGCTTTCAACATTTCCTCCAAATCTTTAACTAAAGCTGTTTTCGTTATTTCAGCTGCTCGAGCTTCTTCCAGTTCCGCCCTTATTTTGGCAATATTGGCATTTGAAATTTCGGCATCTGCACATGTTTGGTTTTGAATCTGCTCCAATATCTCTTCAAGCTCTTTAACAAGTATTGATTGCTCTTCAGCCATCTTTTTGGCGGCCTCAAATTCTTCAATAGAATGACTACTTCCCAATCTGAAGGCGATCTCTGATAGTTTTGCTTCAACTTGTTTTACACGTTCTTCTGCTTCATGTTCAGATGCTTTAGTCTTTTCAAGCTCTATTTGTGTTTTATGTATGACAGCTTCCAACTCAGCAATTTGAAAATCTTGTGTGGTCAATTGTTTCTCTCTTTCCATTAAAATCGTATTTGTCTCTATTAATTTATCTTGTAATTCTGTAATGAATTGTGTATGTTTAACATCTGATAACCTTGCATCCTCTAGCTGTGTTTGAACTTTCATAAGGGTTTGTTCGAGATTGGTTATTATTTTCTTGCTTTGAAAAGATGAATCTTGTGCTTTAGCAAGTTTTGTTTCTAAATTCGAGAGTTTCGATTCAAGACCTGAAACAGTTTCCTTATGAATGAATTCTTGTTCTTGAAGTTTTACTGCTAACTTTTCCCCGATTTCAATATGATGATCACGCTTTTTCTCGATAGCCATCATTTCGGTTTCAAGTTCAGCCAAAATTTCGTTTTGAGCAACCATTTCAAGTTTGGTATTAGCTAACGCTTCCCGTAAAGCAATTACATTTTTGTCGGTGTTTGTACCGGCAATTTTGTACGTTTCTATTTCGACTTCCAAAGCTTTAACCCGTTTTTGTTCATTATCGTATAGTTTCTGTGTTGAGTTCAATTTCTCGGACAAATTTTCTAGCTCGCGAGCTGATGAGACATTTATTTCTTTTGCAGTGAATAATTCTTGCCTCAAACTTATAACTTCTTTTTCGAGAGATTCAATAACTTCATTCTGATGGCTGATTCCTTTTTGCATAAGTTCCAGTTCATTTTTAGAAAGTTCTTTGGATTTTTTGATTTCAGAAAGCTGTAGTTGTAATTGCTCAATTATATATTTTTGTTCACTCTCTAATTTTTTCAAATTACTTATTTCTGCTTTTAAAGTTTCAAGATTCGAAAGCTGTTCTTGGGAATCTACAAGTTTGAATTTTAGGTCTTGAATGGTTTTATTAAGTGTAACTTTTGAATTTTTTAGGATAGTTATCTCGTCCTTAAGAAGGGAAATGTCAGATTCACTTTTTACTAATCCTAAAGATGTTTCTGTGAGCTCAATGTCTTCCGATTGCTTCCATTCATGACTATGAATATCTTTAATTTCCTCAAGCATGCATCTAATATGATGAATATCATTTGCAGTTTGATGATTCAAATTCAATTCAAGGTTACGTATTTTTTCTAATTGTTGAGATTCTTTAAATCTCATCTCTGCCATTTCAAGCTGTAGTGTGCTGGCTAGAGTTCTATCTTCAATGCTTTGTAGTTTTGTTTCTAGAGCTTCAATTGTCCTAAGATGTAAAATTTTGGACTCTTTGGCTAAAACTAGATCAGTTCGAAGTTGAAAAAGAAATTCATCGATATGTTCGCCTTTCTCCAAAATTCTATTTTCTAATGCTATTATTCTGTTCTTTTGCATCAACTCTACACTTCGCAAATAGTCCAATTGTTCTTGCAATTGAGACTCTTCAGAATCACAATCTATCCTACTTTTTAGGAGTTGAAGTCTTTCAAGGGCGATGAATTCTCTTTCACGGACATCTTGGAGTTCTTTTCGTAGACTATCCAACTCAGTTTGAAGAACTTTATTTACGTCATCACCACTCGTTAAGTTACTTAATCGTCTCTTTAATTCAGACATTTCTTTCTGTAAACTTTCTTCTTGTTTTTGCATCTGAGAAAGTTTTTTTTTTAAGTTTAAGGTTTGTGCTTCCTTTTGAAATAATGTTTGTTCAAGCAGATTGTTATCCACTAGATCTTTTTTCAACGTTTTAATCACATCAGATTTTTTTTGAATATCATTTTTCAAATTGTCAAGTTGTTCTTGAAGAACAGATGCGATATCTTGTTCAAATTGTAAAGTTTCAATAGTATCAGACTTTGCATCAAGTTTATGCTGAAGAGATGTTAGTTTTTCCTGAAGAATGTCAACAGCTCTTTGTGAAGAATCAATGTAAGATTTAACTTGCATTTCTTTTGTCATTTCTAATTGAGCTTCAAGACTTCCAACCTTTTCTTCCAATGTTTTTATGTACACATCAGAAGATTGTTCCAAACAGTCGCTGACAATCTCGTCTCCGATCTTAGTCTCTTCTTTTTCAGGCGTCACAGACAACTTGTTTTTGGCTTCAACAGCGAGTCGTTGAACTTCTTTCAAATAATGCAATTCATCTTCAAGTCTTTCGATGATATGTTGTTGATCAATTGATGGAGATTTTAGGACAGCTATCACATGGCCTTTTACCTCGATTTCATTTTGAAGTTTGCTCACTTGTTGTTGAAGCATCAATATGATATTGGCTTGTTCCGTTTGTTGCAATGCATCGAAAGGAGTTTCAACATCCTCATTAATTTGAGATCGTCCAGTAGCTTCTTGTTCATTTATTAACTGTTCTTCGAGTTCCTTCAACCTAGATTGTAACCGATTCACAGTATCAACACGTGATTTATCAGAATATTGATCACACTCTATAATTCGACGTATATCAGCTTTAAGTTCTACGATACTTGTTTGTATCCTTGTTACCGCATCGATATTGTAATTCTTTTTATGCGCGGCAAGAGTTTCAAGTGCAATCCTCTGCTCTTCTTCGAGATGTTCTATTTCTTCTTTAAGCTTTTGTATGAGCTCATGCTGATTAGTCTGACTTTGGGCCGTCATCGAATAATCTCCATCTGTCTGAGTATATTCTGACGTAACTGCAGAAACAGATTCTTGTTGTTCCCGAGCATCCCTATGCTTTATCTCTTCCCTAAGTTCTTCAACGATTTCAAGAGTTTCACGATAGTTAATTTCAAGACGAGCAAATTCTTGCTTCATAGTATCTAAACCACGTGCTTTGTCAGCATGAAGAACCTCCAATTGTCTTAGTTCTATTTGAAGGTTTTGAATGATCGCAACATTTGTGAGATCATGTTTCTTCGATCCCTGAATTTCTGCTGATTTTGATCTCGCCTTATGATAGTTCACATGATGACGTGGAGAGTAATCTAAGGTTTCACTTAAATTTTCCGAGATTATTGTTGGGATAGCGTCTGAATTATCGGGTGAAGTCACTGGTGATGACTGTTTACATTTTTTTGCTTCATCAATTTGTGCATGAAGGTTATTAAGTTCTTTAAGGCATGTCTGGTATTTGTTTTTGATATCTTCCAATTCGCACATTGTCTCGTGATGCATCTTTTGAAGATCACATAGTCTTGATTCGAGTTGTGAAACCGACGGAAAGTCTTTAATTTGTATTATCGTTCCTAATTTAGATTGATCAGTAAAAGATACATTATCAACAGATGATAAAGATGACGACCTAGAACGATTCCCTGAGTGAGAGTTGTAATTAGCGTTGACATGAGATTGTTTCAAACGTGCTATTTCGTTGACTAAATCATCAACTTTCTTTTCCAACTGTGAGATTCTATGATCACGCATCTCAATTTCTCCAATTAACCATTTCTTTTCTTCGTCATTAATAATATGTTGTTTTTCTAATCTCTTTTTTAAAGTGATAAACGCTTCATCCCTCTCGCACAATGCCTTTTCGAGATCTTTTGCAGTTTGGCTTGCGGCAGCAATTTGATTCTCATTATATTCCAAATGTGTCTCAATAGAATCGATACGATTTTCAGTATTTCTATCTTCAGCATTCATTTTGCTAATTTGATTTTTAAGTTCGTTAATAATTTCTTGATCTTTCTTTTTAACCATTACTTCAGTGTCAAGTTTGGCTTCAAGGTCTTTTATGTAATTTTCTGTTGTCTCTTCTCTCTCGGTTAACTTAGAAATTTTTGTTTTAAGGTCATTAATCAAACTTCTATTTTGATTATTAAGTTCTTCTGCTTCCTGTAGTTTATCTTCTTGTAATCGCATCATGCTTTCTGAGTGATTTAAAGCCGTACGGACAAGCAAAAGTTGATCTTCAAGTGAAGTGATGGATTTTTCATATTCTTCAATCACAGGATTAATCGCCTTCTGAAAACTAGGCAATACACGTTGAATAAAACATGATTCATCATCATCTTTTAACGATTCCAAATATTTTGTCAATAAATTAATATTTGATAAATTTTCTTTAGAAATAACACAACTATCAGAGTTATTCACTGGCAAATCTTGGGAAAGTTTGGCGTAAGAACGTTGAAGATGAGATAATTTTTCTTCAAGTTCATCAATATCTTTATCTTTTTGATCATTATGATTGATCATGATTCCATTAAGATCTCTCGTTGTTTGAGAGTCCTGAGTATATTGTTTCTCTATCAATTGTATATCAAGAGTTTGTGAAGCCAAATCTGAATTAGAAGTATCAGGGTTAGCCCTGACAGATGCACGCAGTGCCCTTACTTCAGTTCTGAGTTTCAATACGAGATCCTGCAAGTGTTCCAAATTATGCCATCCCACCTCGTGATGAACTATAGAAGTATTCTTGTGGTTTCGTGCTTGAGTTGCATATTCCAATGTGTTTATAGTTTCCTTGATTTGGTTTAATGCAGGAGGAACACATGATATAACTAATGTTTGAGCGTTATTGCCAAGATAGTCTTTAAGTGTTCTTGTTTGCTTATACTCTGTATCAGGTACTTTTATTGTCATTCCTTGAGTGTTAATCACATTTTCTAGAGGAAGGATAGTCGAATTAAGCAGATTATTTTCTTTTTCTTGTGAATTCACCAAGGTAGCATTATTCTATAATAAATGAAGTTATTAATTAATTAGTAAGTTCATATAAAGGTTAAAACAAAGTATTAATTGCATAGTTATAAATTGTAGTACCGTATTCTTCCAAGCCAAATCCACAAAATGAAATTTACTTGTTACAGCAATCCATTCACTATCATAATGTTTATTTGTCTTTATATCTTCCCTTGGCTTTGATATTCCAAAATTAAATTTTGGAATAGTTGGTGGTATATGACTAGAATTAGTTGGCATACCATTTAACGGGACAAACTTTTGCTGCGAAAGTGTCACCGTAAAAGCAAAATGTCCTTGCGATGAGCCAGCATCCGTATCCAATGTTGAAATTTTTCGATTTAATACGCCGCGAGACAAAAGTCTACAAAGATTTTACATTTGTTAAAATATATTAATGTTATTTATATGAAACGGATGTTATACAGTATTCTAATTATCACATGATCATGTAGAAATTATTATCAGCGAAGCTATATTGTCCACTTATACTATAAAACATCACGTGAAATAAATAAAAGAGGCAGTTACCTCATTATTTCTTCCACACTGTTAACTTTAATTTCTTTTAGATTTTGCCAATGTATTCGACTATTTGAATCTTCACGAACAAGAACTTGAGAGTCTTTATCACCAAGAAGATCAATTAATTCATCATCATGTATTTCTACAAACGAAATTCTCATAACAAATTTTCGCGCTTTGTACTGAGCTGAATTTATGCAGGAGAACAATGTGGTCATTGCTCTTGGAATTATGCCCTTCGATTCGTTCGATTGGGGAGCGTCACCCGACAACCCAAGTGTATGCGTTTTGCCTGATGATGCATGACCATATGCTATGATAGTTGCATTGAAACCTAATAGAGATCAAAATTATTTAGAAATAATTAAAATATTAATGATATTCTTAATTACATATTATATGACAATAATCTTTGCTAATTAGTGAAATTAGTGATGCGCTAAAGCATTGTGGTTTTATTGGTTAACCAATATATTCAAATCTATAAATTCACCTATAAATGCACACACTATGAATACCTCCTCTAAATACATGCCACTCAGAACTCTTACAGGTTTTGGCCATCAATTTCGGACACCTTTATCAAGAACGTACCCACCCCAAATAATAAAAAATCAATTAACAAGTATTTTAGGGTAGGTGCATTCTTGATAGAATTGATGGCCAAAACCTGTAATAAAACGTTGCTCACTATAATTCACACTTATATAGGTGCATTTATGGAGGATCAGGTGAATAATATGAATCCTACAATGTCGATATCGATATCGACTGCAATGGCTTTAGCGCATCTCCTAAATAGTTGATCATAGTCACGTGAAATTTTATTGCGCGACATCAAGATATTCTCACGTACCGTCCAAGAACTTATCCACTAAATTCATTACGGCACGATCATAAATCTCTTTTTGTGATATTTCTGGTCCGAAAACGTGATCAAACATATACGCTTGTTTTCTTTCTCCTTGAACGGTGACCTGATTTGGAGTGAATGGTGTTGTGGAAAGAACATTCTTTTGAAGTGGTGCGTGTAAAGTAACCAGCTCTTCAGCCGTTAATGGTCTAATACGTAATGCTAAAAAAGAACAGGATTACCAAATGATCCATTCACTAATACTAAATTTTGAGGTAACATACCAAATCGTACAGTAACGTTTTCAAAAGTGTTTATGTTAGCCATGTAAACATTATCTAGGAAATATCGAGAAAAGAGAACGCGTATTAAAAGGAACTTTGGATTGTATGATTAAAAAGTGTTTTTTGGGGGTCCCCACTCGTACATACACTACTCGAATATCAAAAGGTATTAGTTAGTCTTTTATATACAAATCTATATATCCGATTTATTAGATCTATTGTTTTCAAGAGCAGAAAAAAAAAAAAAGGAAAAAGACAACAAAAGAGATCAAGGGATCTTTAAAAAGAAAAAAATTATATTAGGATTTTTAACTGCCGTTTAATATTTAATACGAAAATAAATCGCGTTGCTATTATAAATTTTTTTTTTTATTTAAAAATGAATGTATGTTACTTTGATTAATGAAAGAAAAGACGATCGATAATGGTAAAAGACAGAAAGGTTATGAGAAAGAAGAAAAAGTAGATCACATATTTTCATTGCCATTCTTTAGAGTTACATTTTTCGCAGACAATATGTAATGATGCAATAATGAAAATTACTTCGCGGTTATGTTTGCATTTTAAGTTGTGTCATGTTAATGCATATTATTTGTATTAATTCTCGATTAACACCACAAAACAACGATCAAATCCAATTAGGATAAAATGAATATTTAGCACGTAACAAACCTTTAATAAAATACTTTTGCTGGACCACCCTTCTTACATGTATATGTATGTGCGAGGACTCCCTGACTCTTTTATGCAGAGATTCAAGGTTCGAGAATAATAAACAAAAACATTAGAGCTTTGGTTTTCTAATGTTTTTCTACTTTTTCGTTTTAGCATTTATTATGGTTTCATGTATGCTTTAATGGTTGAGACGCATGGTACAATGCATTGTCTAATTTAAAAGTGTACCAATCAAGTACATTACGATTTCATCGGTACTGTTTTAGACTTGTAATCTCCAAACAGAAGCTTTGATGACAATTTTTTAATATATATGATCTTTTTTTAATCATGCATACATTTTAGTCAAACTTTTATTGGTGTGGATCCTTCGGCAATAACGATTCTTTACATAATCTAAATATAGCGACGGAAATTATTTTTTATTTATTTATTTTTATTTTATTTTTTCTTAATAATATCATTAATACATGATATTTAAGTTCTAAGATTAAACTCAAATTTTAACATTAAAATATTAATATTGCAAAAATTAAACGAGAAAGAATAAATAACCAACGAAAAGTCGGTCAATAAAATGATATCGTTATAACATAAATGACATATGCTAAATTTAATTACATATGTTGTAAGTGGAGACAAATTTAAGTGGATTTGGGATTTCTTAACGTTAATAAATTTATAATTTAAAGGTACGTAGAATTTATTTTATATAAACCTGCACCTATAATCTCATCATTGAATCCTCCGGTACCTGCAGAATTGATAATCATGTGAGTTGTCAATTTTTCAAATCGCTAAAACTCTTTACGTATGCAAAGGATTTTTTTGAAAATTTCTATATTTGTCGACAATTTGAAACTTAATATCGTTTAGTATCACAAACTTTTGCAGCCCTAGGGAGTTGAATTTCGGTCGATTTCAGGGATTTTTTCGTTGTCTAAATAATGAAAAATCCCTGATACTTGAGAAACACCAGATTAGAAAATCAGGGTGTCTTTGAAGCCCTTCAAATTTTCGCACAAATGAGATATGAAGATGAGTCGAGACACTTTAGTGCCAGGTTTAGACTAGTGATGCAGAAGAATCGTCCCGTAACTAAGTAAGTAATGTTAAGGCTATCATGCCTAAATCTGCTATAGTTACGGCTAGTGATGTGACACGTACAGTACTGTACGTAAAATGTACGTAAAATTTTTGCCGATCACTTGTATATGAATCATGTCAACCAATCAGATCACTAGAAATAACCATATGTACTGTACATACAGTACGTACTGTACGCTAAAAAATCAAAAAAAAACATGAAAATGCACATCACTAGTTGCGGCAAGTTACGACAATCATTGAGATGATTCTTCTGCATCACTAGTATAGACTACTTAAACCATACGTACGTATATGTTCGGAGAAATACTTTCGAAACATAAATGTCATATATTAAATTTACCTGCGTTACGTAATTAGTATTCATTTCAAAACATAAAAGCCGTATGTTTTTGACTATTGAATTAAATTAGAGTAAAGACTAGTTTCATGCCTTATAATGCCCTGGAACAGATATAGGTTAGGGATGGACAGATTGAGCATTTTTGAATCCACTGCGCAGCCTGAGCATTATGCAGCTGGCCTGAATTAAAATAACTGTCTAAAAAATTTCTCTAGCCAATCAGATTTCGAGATCAGGTGTAACATGAAAAAAGTTCAAGAAAATCAAAATTTTACCTACTTTCTGCATCCTAATACATAAAAAGTTTTCCTTGTAAAATTTTGGTATAAACATAGTCATCTAAACCCAACTCACTAGCAATACCCTAAACCTAACCTATGAGCGAAATGTTTTTTTCTTAGCGAAAGTTTTTTTAATGGAATCACATAATGTGCGAAATTTTTTAGACTGGCATTGCTAGCCTTACAAAAATTCTGCGCATCCTTTATAGGCTGCGCGGTTCTTTGTATGTCTCCTCGGGCTAATCCGTGTCGATCAAAATAAACAACTTTGTTGGTGTAATTGGTCACGGCCCCAAAACAAAATTTATTAGGAAATAGGGCTCAATTCCAGGAGTTTGTGATTTCAATAGTAAAATTTTGAGTATTTCGGCCTAAATTTTTAATCGAAATTCTTAGCTAACTATATAGGGATGTTAAGTAGTTTTAAAAATGTGATCTATTCAATAGAACTAGCTAGTCAGTACATTGATTTAATATAAATTCTGACTCTACTTAACATCCTTACTACCATAACTGAAAATTTGCAACCAAGGCTTATAAGTAGAGAAACTATGGGTAACTTATGTTTATAAATATGTAATATGTAATAAAATTTTTTGACCAATTTTATTTTCTACTTTAATATTGTTTGAAGTATGAAATTTACTTTACAGAAACTAGCACTTTTTTTTTTGATGAGTTTAAGATAATATTAAAATTGCAATATTTTTTATTTATTTATTAAGGCCGATGTTTACGGCGGCTTATTACCTTTATTGTGTTTTTAATTATATATACATATAATTTGTACAAAGTGAGTGTACAACTAGTCACACATGCAACTTTTGGTTACCTATTTTAAGTAGTCCGCCTATAGGTTCTATCTATAATCTACTAGAAGATTACTTATATAAACACTCTAATCTTTATACTACACTCAGCAGATAGTTATCTGGTTCTTGTACAATTAAATGTTATTCAATCCAACATTAAGCTTTCTTTTCTATATATTCATCAGGTTGTTACAATTTTAGAGTACAACATTTAATTGTAAGATTCAGTATACTTTCCTGTTAACTAACTTACTCATTTTATGGATTATTAACAGGATTATATTCTTACAGAGTTTATTCAAATTTCAGTATTATTTTATAGCATATTCTTAGTATTTTAGTATGTTTCTGTTGTTTTTAAACTTTCAATCCAGATAGCTTGGTAGAACTGTGACTTGTCTTTAATATATTGAGTTCAACCTAATATGTATCTTTTTTCTTTAATTTGATTTTAATAGACTGGTTGATAATATCTTTTATTTAGAGTTTCTTGTTTATCTAATTTCTTTATATTAGTATTTATTTTTAAAATTTAGTCTTTATAATAATACTATTGAAGATTTATGTTATTTCTTTATTTAGGATTTTTTAAATAAGTTTCTATTTTCTTAGTTTTTATAAATTTATACAGTTACAAGAACTTATTTTAAGTTTGTATTGCCTGATATAGTTTGCATCTTTTTGTATAACTAAGATTATACAGGTACCTTATAACTTGTCAGTTATGTTAGTACAACTATAATTACAAATATCTTAATTTAATAATCAAAAAACAATTACAAAAGGTGTGATGACCTAGTAAAGTGATCAGGTTGTCAACCTTTCAAGTGGTAGGTTAGGTGTTCAAATCTTATTGATAGTAAAAATTTGGATAATCATTTATATAATATTTATATTACAGCAATTTTTACTAATGATTAGGTTAGGATACCTGTAATGGTAGTTACACCAATATGACTGGCAGGTCATAAGATATCTGTGTAAGTATAGCATTATACAAAGAAATGCAAACTGACAAATCAGGCAGTACAAACACTAAATAAGTTCTTGTGACTATGTAAATTCATTAAAATTGTATAACAAAAAGTTTATTTAAGAAGACTCAAATAAAGAGATAGCTGGATTTTTGACAGTCTTACTGTAAAGACTAGCTCAGAAAAATAGATATCAAGGTCATAATACCTGGTTATAGTAGCTGAATAGGCAAGAATCTTTAAGTTAGAAGTCTCAGAAATATTACCAACCAAGTTACTGGAATAAACCAAAAGAAAAAAATATTGGATTGACTTGATATTGTAATTGAATTTTTTTTTCTATATTAGTATATATTTATTTTAGCTCTATATTATATTTCATATTTTTTCTAATATTTTTACATAGTTTATAGATTATTTTATTAGTTTTAATCACCTATTTAATAAGTTAATATTTATTTTATTA
>CAJVQA010000173.1:0-40993 GCA_910591915.1 Cetraspora pellucida
CGAAAAGGTTACTTATCGTACGTTACGCGAGGTTTTGAATTGTGGAGCGACAGAGTCGCAAACTTCCGAACCCAACAATATATATACACTATACTTTTCATTATAGAATACACTTATTAACTTTGTCAAATTATACAACATCTATATTATTTTTTACAAAGTTACTGCTCATCAGAACAATCAGTACAATAACCTCACAGACTAACTCATACATAGTTATTATAATCTGTCATATCTTATCTTTATGTTCTACAATATCTACAATCCTGCATACACTTTAAATTTTGAAAACTTTTCCTTAGAATTATCTATTTGTTACAGTATCTGTACAATATGTCATGCACATATTTATGCATTATGAATTACACAAAACCACTTTCAAAAATGGCACAAAATCCTTAACCAAGTTAATTGGTAAGCTACTTGACTATACATTAACAATAATCAAAAAATCTCAAACTTCTTATACAGCTTTCAGTTCTCATTTTTAAATTCTTTAGAATCAAAATTCTACTAGATAATCTTCCTACTCCACACATTTTACATAAATAATTTTATTCACACTTACCTACTTGTTATCAATGTTATCAAATCAGTTCCCATCTCTACTGGACAACCTGTTCATCTAACTAATTGCTATACAGCCTTATAGATATTTCATTACAATATACTTTAAACACTAAAACACTCAACACTACTTCAAATACTATAACCAATTTATACAATCAAATTAAGCTGTTGAGTAGTATGACTATTCACAGCACACCAGATTTACCTTCAATCTTTTCAACTCTAATGGGTCTAATACCAAATAAACTTATTGACAGTATTGCAAATCTGGCATCCAAAAAAGTAGCTACAATACTTGTTAACAAGTTTTTACTTTATCTTAACCAACAAATCTATCACAAAATCTAGATCTTATATTGTATCTCAAGATCTACAGCCCAAACTTCTGAATATAACACACTTTCAAATACTGCCTCACTTTTATCACATTCTCTTTTACTCAATTCTATTAGTTCAAAAATAAACTCCTAGTATATCTAATAGATTAAATATCAAACTAATCCTCTATACATAATTACTAACACTCAAATCTAGGTAAGCCTTGGCCATTCTGATTGGTTTAGATTGCAGATAAATTAGTCTGAGCTTCTATTCTTTCTATAATATTTTAAAAGCAAAATTGTATTCTATATAAAATCTCAATTAAATATTCAATAAAGATAGAGGCATGGCCTCACTATTAATATTAAAAAAAAATAATAATAATTTTATTTGCTAGAAAAATCATGTGACAAATGATCTATATCACCTCTATTCTTAATTGTTAGTAGAAAATAGCTGTTCAATAAATAAAAATAAATACAATTTTATTAATACTTCAAAATTAGAAGAGAATGTTAGGTTTTATAGCAATTTAAAATAGTTTTTTTTTCATAAAATAAAAAATTATATTTATTGGATATGAATGAAAGACAAAAGAATTTATAGTATATTGGACTTAGTCTAAAACACTTGACAATTACAGTTTTTGTTTTTAATTGCAATGAATTTATTACTAAAATAATAAAATAAAAGAAACCTGTAAATGATTTTATTTATAATTGTAAAGTAGCCTTTTCAAATTAGATTGTTGATTTTTGTATACTGAATCTGTAAAATTTAAATTTTAGAATTACTTTTATGATTGTTTAACTTTATGCAATACTATGCAAAAAGCAATGAAATAACAGTTATAATATTCAAAAAGAGAAATATATACAATAGCATCTTTTTTTGTTTTAATTTTTCTTTAAAATTTAACACTCATCTTAATAATACCAAGGGCTATCATCTTTATTATATAAATATTCTAAATTTGGTACATTCATCTTTAATAAACCTAGTGTGGTATGTACATACATCATGTCTTTTAAATGAAATCATTAACTATTTTGATAAAATTTATATTTGCATGCACATACATTAAAGCATAATCACTATTTTTTGTTACCCTTAAACAAAAGGCATTTGCTATAGGCAAGTGTTCAGACTTATATAATTTCAAAAGGTTTTTATTGTTTAAGCAATAAAAAATTTCTGAGAACATATATATCTTGCATTCTAATCATAAATATAAATCAGAATAATTGAGCAATTGGTTTTTATTATTAATTAAAATTCAACTATAATCTTTTAAATATTTATCATAACAAATCATGCATTTGCTATATGTTGATAGTACATACAATAATGCAATCAATTTTATTAAGGCCAGTATCTTTGTATAAAAAACACAAATATTCAAATTTGCTGATTTTTTATTATATAATTAGTCATTTTTAAATAACAGCTGCTCAAGCTTTTTTTTATTTAATTAAAATGCCACACAGACATTATATTTCAAAAAAAAGCACAATCTTCAATATAGACCTATTATTCAATATAGTACTATTCAATATGAACAAAACCCTCCTTTCCAATATAGTATTATTCAATATAGACTACATTCCAATATTCAATATAGACAACCCAATATTCAAAATAGGTGAAACATAGAGAAAAAGAAGATAATGTATAATGAAGCACCAAAAGTAGCTGAAATCAGATTTATGAACAAGAACAAAAAAGGCCAGATAGCAATTTTTGAACAAGACGAAATATTGAAAGTACCCAATATTATAGAACCAGAGATAATCAAGATTGTAAAATCAAATGTAATTAAGATTATAAAATCAGTGATAATTAATATAGAACCAGATGTAATTAAGATTACAGATGATTGAAAAAATCAAATAATGTTATTGTAAGGAATAGATGTTATAAATTTTCTTATCATAGGTGATACTCTAATTGCACATAATTTTTAGACTTCTAAATATATAAAAATATATATACTTAAAATTTGTGCCTATAAGCTTATATTATTTATAACACAACACAGTATATTATAGTAGTTTGCAAAAAGGTGTGATCCTATATTTTTTGTAATAATGCTAGTGAGAAATTTTAGAATCTGTCAATCATATATTTATTTAGTAATATTTATATTTTAAAATTGTAAAATTCTCTTAGAATCTCAAAATCACCTAATTTCCCACAATTTTATATAAGGTTACACCTTTTTGCAAATTACAATAACTAATAAATCTAATAAATGTTAAGAATTAGATAAATTTTAAGTAGTTGTAAATATGTTTGTATGTAATTTCAACCTTTATCTGTAATTTTTCAGACATTATCTAACCAACTTGTTGAATATTAAACAACTATTTAAAAGAAATCCATAATTATTCATTATATATATTTTGTTGCTTTAAACTGAAATTCTTTGATACAATCATCAACTTTTTTGTTTTTACTTATTTATTTGAGAGCTATTTTCAGAAGATTAAATTAGTTTCAATACAGATAAACTTTAAATATATTATTTTTTTTATAACTGAATTTATCAAATACTATCATATGAGTCTGCCTCTACTATTATAAGTATTTGATCAAACCTTAATAATTTATTGAATATGGATACTTGGATTTAAAAAATTTTTCATAAATACAAGGATTAACTGCTAGACTATATAATATATCTGTTAGTTGTTGCATTTTAAATTAGTCTGCAAAAAAGGTCTTCAAATTTTTATAGCTTAGTTTGTTTATGCCTAAATCTCATAACATTTATTAACTTTAATAGAATTAGTTTTGCAAAGTAAATGTCTATGAACTTGATAAGCCCTTACTAAAAGTTAAATCTTCATATTATTTATATTAGTTGCCAAAGACTTGAGTACTCTTTGAAGCAGGCATGGCAAGTTTAGTCAAGGAAACATTAAGCATACTCTTAATATGATAGAAAAAGAATCTTAAAATTTAACATTCAAAGTTATTATGTTTTAAGTAATCTCATTATCTACAATTATTACTATTACTTCATACATAATTACTAACAACCAAATCTAGGTGAGCCTTGGCCACTCCTGTTGGTTTAGGTCGCAGATAAACTAGTCTGAGCTTCTACTCTTTTTATAATATTTTTAATAGTAAATTTATACTTTATGTAAAAATTTCAAATAAATATTCAATAAAGATAGAGGCATGGCCTCACCATTAATATTAAAAAAAAAAAAAAATTATTACTATTATATTAATATACATTAATTTTTAGTTAAGAATTGTAAATATATATCAATTTTTAATTAAAAATCATTTTATACTTGGAACATAACTTTTTGTTAAATAAACAGAACTTTACTTACTAAGTAAAGTTGTTTAAAATGCCATCTTTTACTTACTCTCAAATTTTGAAGTAATACATATAACTTGTTATTAATAGTTTTTTTCATTATATGTTTTGGCTCAAAAATTTGATTTGCTGTACAAAGACATAAATGAAAAAAATTAATAATAAAAAGTTATTTGTAGTATACTAAAATTTGAGAATAAGTAAAAGATAACATTTTAAACAACTTTACTTAGTAAGTAAAGCTTAGTTTACTTATCAAAAAGTATAGTTTTCTTGTAATATGTTCAATTTGTCAAAATATTTATATTCGTTATAATATCTACATTTACCTTATATTCTACCAAAGCTTTTTTTTTATATTACAGTCTTAAAAAGCTAGAAAATATAATTCAATAAATTAAAGTCTTATTATAAAACCAAATACTTATATCTACACAACTTAATAACATAATCCAACAACTTAATAATACTGATAATCTCACTATTTCTTCTTTATTAACCAAACATAATCTACTAACTAATTGGATCTCAAATGCTAATGATAATAGCAAGCACTTTATTATATATGTAATATTGAAAATATTAAAATAATTAGACAACAGATTAATAAAAATATAGTTAAAAGATGTGATAAACTTCAGTCTCAACCAAAATCAATGATTAACAGTATATTAAACCACTACAAAAACTCTGTAAAGTTTAACAATATCAAAACAGATCATGATGTTGTTACAGAAGTACAGAAAATCAAAACACATATTCAACAACACTTTGATCAATAGACAGCATATAGACAAATTAATCAACAAATTTACACTATTTTCTGATATAATAAATATCAATCTAAAACAAACATTCATTCAAAATGATGTCAAGAGGTATTAGCATAATTCTCTAAAGAAGAAATTTCTACTATATTTGCAAAACTTCCAAATAATAAAGCTTGTGGCCCTTTAGGCATAAGTTACGAAATGCTTAAAAATGCAGGTTTATTATTTCTTCAAGCTATAACCACTCTATTTAACAGATACATTTTAACTAACAGTATACTCAAATAATGAAAAGAAGGATGAATCTTCCTATCTTCAAAACATCTATCTTTGATAAAAGTTTAATTAATATCAGACCTATTAGTTTTTTAGAATATATTAAAAAATTATATATCAAACTTCTTATCAACTACTTAAACACTACTTTTACTTTATATTTAATACTATCTCCTTATAACTATATTGCTCTTTCTGATAATAGTACAGCAATACCAATTCATATACTTAACAATATAATTGAAAAAAACTTTTTGCAATTTCAAAGAACTTTTGCTTATCTCTCAGGATATGAGCAAAGCTTATAATTTAGTAAACTCTAACCTCTTTCACAAATCTCTAATATAAATCAACATGCTATCTAAATTAGTAAAAGTTTTTACTAATTTGCTTGATGACTACCACAATTGAGTTATAACTAATCTTGGACTTACAGACTCATATTCTGTTAAAAATAGAATTAATCAAGGAGAAACAATTACATTATTATTTTGGCATATTTACTATGACCTTCTTATCCACAGAATTGCATCTCAATTTACAGGGTATATTCTTTCAACATCATGGAAAACCAGTCTACAACCTCCTTAATACTAACATCTTCAAGTCTCTACCTCAGTTTTTGCTTATATGAATAATATATTATGGATTGTTCAATTCAAAAATAAGTTAGAACAAATTACTTAAATAGCAGCATTCTTCTACCAAATAGCTAACCTTCAAATTAATTCTACTAAGTCAATATTTGTCACAAATGCCAAACCTATTTCTATTACCTTTCTTAACTCTATTATCAATTCCATTCCTAATAGCCAACCTTTCAAATACTTAGGTTGTTGGTTTACACTTAATAGCAAACAAACCCATACAATCAAATTAATTCAAGAAGAAGCTTTTTGACTAATTAATACTGCAAATATAAAAAACATTACAGACAAACAGATTACTTACATTATTAATACAGTTATTATTTCAACATTAGAATACAGAATATATAATATTATTCTTTCCAAAACTATATATAATCACATATTGGCCAAATACCTTACAGTTGCTAAACACAAATCTCATCTTGCTTAATTAATCTCTAATAGTATAATGCTCCACTCCTATTTATACAATATATATAATATTTGGGATATACAATTACAACACCATATTACTACCTTCCTTTAATAAATTAATGATCTCTATTTACTAGATGTTTTTATATATATTAGATTACAACAGCTCCAAAACAACCTTTGGTTTACTATAAACATTCTTAAACATCCTCAACCTAATGTTGATAGTCAAGATAAATATATCTTAATTTTAAAATTATTCAACTATTTTTATAAATTGCTGTCTCCATTAGAGCTAATAGTAATATATCATAGCCAAACATTATCCATTATTAGCTTCAATCTCTTGAACTTATTCTCCAACATCATCCTAAATATATAACCTTTAAAAAACAACTTAGATAACTAAATCTATTTTACCTTGAACAATTTTGCATTTCAGACAATACTACACTTTTTGAATGGCTACACCTATTATCAAGAATTCTTTATTTGCCTAAAGGCAGAAAACTGATCTGATTTACTGAACTTGAAAATTTTATTATAGAAAATTATTATTATCATTTTCTTAAACCTTAATACCAACAGCAAGAAATTAACCTCTTTGCATTAACATATACAATATTTCCAAAAACATAAATCATGGCTAATTACTTTTAATAATGAGAAAATTATCATAGGCAAAATCTATAAACATCTTATAGATTCTTATAAAATATCAATCACATACTAGCAATCAGATATTAATATAAATAATACTAATTACTATTTACTTTAACAGATTAATCTTGTTTCTTATCCAGGCTGTCAACTTAATTTACAATAAATAACCACATTATGCACTATTAATACTTTACCTATTACATCTGCCCAATTTTTTAGTAGAATTATTTCAAACTCAGTTAAAATAAATGCAAACTATTTAGACCTTATTAGCTCTGCTGCAATTAATAGCTTCTGCTAAATTCTTTACCACTACCAATGCCTTCTATTCCTATCTCTAACTCTATCTCATCTGCAATTTTTGAAGCAAGTGAAGCAATCAACAAACTTAATCAAATATCTTCTAATAACCTACTATACAACTTATTTAATATTTATACTAATGGTTTAATAATTAGTATAAGTACAAATAACTGTACTATGGATATCAGCTAGGTCCAAGTAGATTTTAATGACCAAGTTATTCACAAATTTACTGCCAAAGTTCACCTCTGGTTATCATCTTACAAGGCTGAACTCTTTTCTATTCTGTCTGCTATTTCAACTACCTTCCAAAATTCTACAATTAACATCTATACAGATTTCTAATCTATAATATCAAAATTTATTTAACTTAATCAATCATCTCTAAATTTTAATAAACTCTTTAAATTTAACTTCTGGCCATTATAGCATACCTTACTAAATATTATTAAATCATATAAATTAAATATTATCTTTTATAAAGTTTAAGTCTACTCAGACAACAGTCTTAACAATCTAGCAGACTTACTTGCTAAGCAACATACAAATGAACTCCTATTACACTTTAACTACATGAATATTTACAACTCATATTATTTATTATTCTTTGAAACAGAAAAATTTCCTGTTGAACTTTTTACCAGATACTTTGTTAAAAGTATTTATAAAGCTTATAACTTTGTGTTATAGTCATCACAAAAATGAAATAATGAATAGACTTCATTAGTCCACCATATTAACTGAAATTCAACCTAGTTATACTTTAATTATAATCAAAAATTTATTCATAATCTTACTAATTTTAAACTTAACCAATCCAAATCATTTAAAATTAAAATACTTCTTAATGAACTACTTACTCAATACCTCTATTATAAAATCTATCCTCTAACCTTTCATGATGCCAATTGCAATTCAATTATGTTATCATTATATTAGTGCACTTGTATTAACTCTTCTTTGCTTGATGGCATTATTTCTAATACAATAACTAACTGCATAAATTTGGCCAATTTAGACTTTTCTAACAATAGAACTAAAGAACTTATTTAAAAAATTAAAGACAATTCAGTTTTCTAAGAAACACCTTTTTTTCATTCTCACACTATCTAGAAATTACTTTTAAAGGTCTTATTCTCTTATCTCTAATTAAAACTATTTAGGATCTAGAAGTTTTATACAAACTAGTATCAACAATCATACTTAATATTCTGCTTGAAATCAACAAACAAATCTACAAACAATTATGAAAATCCTACTGTATTAATTTTTCAAATTAGAAAAAACAATAACAAATAATATATACACATACTAAGCAACAAATAATATATATACTCATCAAAATTTTACATATTCTTGTTTCTGTAATCAACCTAACCAACTCTATTTACATACTAGAACCTGTTCACTTGTTAGATAGGTCTTTAGAAAAATTAGTACTTGGGCCACTTTGTGGATCAAATATCACATAACCTCTAATTTTATCTTAACTATAAATAATATTATCTAGGTAAGTTTTTGACCATTCTAATAAGTTTAGGTCACAGATAAATTGGATTTATTTAATTGTTTAAGCTTTTATTCTTGTATATAATTTTCTTTTTATTTGTACTAATACAAATAGTAGAAATATATGTATTGCACATATGTTACTATTTTATAAATTACTTAATAAAGATATAAGCAAGCCTTTATCTTAAAAAAATATATATATATATATTTTTTTTTAAATATTAATAGTGAGACCATGAAAAAAAATTTTCTTTGTAGTAATATTATACAAATAAAATATACAAAATTTTAAAAATTTTACATATGATTTAATCAAAATTTTTATTTTAAAAACATATAAATTTTTTTAAACTTTAAAGCTTTGATGTTTCTTAACTTATATATTAATAAAAAATTAAATTTTACTATTAAATATATTGAAAAAAGAAGAATAAAAATCTTTCTATAACTTTTAAAATTTTGTAAAAATTGTATTTTTTTTTTTGTATAACCTTACTAAAAAAAAAAAATTTAATATTTTTAAAATTACAATTATATATAAAATTTTGTTTTAAACAAGTTTACTTAGAAGACAAAAATAGATTATTTTAGTAAAAAAATAAGTTTTCTATATACTAATATTAAAATTTTTTTTAACTAATCTTTAAAACTCTTTTCACCAATCATCAAAAATTACAAAAAATCAAAAAAGTAAAAGTAAAAAGTAAAAGAAATAACTATCCTAGAAGAAGAATTTAGAGTAGCTAACAAAAACAAAAGGCCAATAGATACAGAAACAAACACTTACTACAAAAAAACAAAAAAAACAACAACAAACTAGTCCTTCAAGAACCTGGTTTCATTATAGCAACCAAATAAACAACAAATAGATAACTATATTTCAATATATGCTTCTAACTCCAACTTAAACATATATACTATGAATAAACAAAATAGTAAAACAGGTCCTGAACAAACAACAAATATTCAACAAAAAAAACATTACTTCAACCTTTTCAAAACTCTTACACAATATTAAAATATTCAAAAAAATAAACAACTTAGTATACCTTTGCCAAAAAACAACACAACATTATGTGTAAATGCCAATACAACAACAATTATTATAAATAGTAATAACAACACAAATACAACAGAAACAGACAATCACAACTCAACAAACATCTTAAAAAAAAATCACAACATGATACAACACAAACATCTGACATAGACATGCAACAAGAAACTCACAATAAGGATGTAGAAAACACAAATAACACACAAACTGCAAGTATTGACAACAATCAACCTGAACTAACAGGCAACACAAACATAACAACAATACAAATAGCTAATAATTAACAACAACTTACCTATAGTCAAGCACTAAAGCAATATACAAATATAGATGAGATGACAATCAATGAACAAGAGGCTTATAAAGTTACACAAAGCTGGTCTAAACATATAATACAAGAACTAGATAACAAGATCAAAGACCAATTCAATCACAACTCCTGGCCAATTGACAAAACTATTATAGCATTAAATAATAGTAAAAGAATTAAAGATTTTATTTTCTATAAACTAAACACAAACCATGAATTACCAAATACCTGTAGCAATTCTTCTCAAATTCAAATATCATGATCTTGCTTTCTTTTTATCTTTTACTAACAACAAACAAATCAAACCAGCTCACCAAGTAGAATTTGACAACCTTCTATGAAATGCAATTAACAAATATAAAACACAACACTAAGTTACTTTAACAAACAAACAAACTAGAAATCAGATACAGCTTAAACTTTGACAAAAATTAATTATTGAATATCTTACTAACCTAAACTTCAGAAACCTTAAACCTGGCCAAGCAACACAAGTTATAAAATACTGCAGAAACTTTATTAAAGCAACACCTATATAAGACAATCAACATATACAAGAAGCAATATATCAAGCATATGAAGAAAAGAAACAAGATCTACCAGACATGCCCCAAAATATAGATGCAGAAATAACAGAAATCCTATCATTTGAATTACCAATTGAGAAAAAATTACTAACAAAAGCAGTAGCAACTACTTTTCATATCCTATTCAACTTTAAGACTTTGTCTGATGCATACTTCATAACCTTATCTGAACTACCACAAAATGTTTCTGAGTTAAAAGAAGAAATAAAGCAATATTTTCTAATTACAAACCCAAAATTACTAGCAAGTCTTAGCTATCTTAGAAATAAGTTAGCAGACTACTATAATTTCACAAGAATACTTTTCAATTACTTTGCACTACCTCCAGAAAAAGAATCACTACCTATAACTTACTATTAGCTAAATTGCCATGTACAATTACTGTTTCTCTTTAATCTAGAAAACAACAAAATAACTATACAACAAATAGCAGACCTACTCCATGAACACTACAAATTTAGAATGATACCTAATGATTATTTTAAACAAAAGCCACTTCTCCTAAAACAACTTAAAGATATTAAGACTATCTTTATATATACATATCCTATAACTGATGACATTTAAGCAAAAAAGTTCTTAACAGAAGTCAAGAAAAAATATAGAGTCACATTCTCAATCTGTTCAGACATCATAACAACTAACCCAACTGACAAACCAAGACTACCAAAAGACTACAACCAAATAACTTAATCAATATTACAATACCAATTAGCTCTTCTAGACAACTTGTAAACACAGCAAGACTATTAAGACAAGAATACTACTTCTTAAAAATTCCAAGTAGCTGGATTAGTATAACTCAAAAGGCAACAACAAATCAAGAAATTATCAAAAATCTGATCTGCTACAATTATTAGTAAAACTTCAAGAAGTATTAGAAAAAATTACAGATGAAATATATATTAACATCTCAATAGAAAAACAACAAGATATAACATCAACTCTCAAATACTTTGAAAACACTTCAACATACCTACTATCTCTGACTACTTACTAAAACTACCTCCATTTCCAGAACCTACATAGAACATCTTTGCCTAACAACTATGACTCAAAAACACCAAATTAACAAAAATATCAACAATAGCATACAAACAACAGATAATTTAAACATTATAACACACAATATACAAGGTCTCAACAACAGACTAAAATTTCAAATATGGTTCAAATTCTGTCAAAAATCACAATATCATATTATCAGTATGACCAAAACCAAATTAGCAGAATCAACATGCTCAGAACTTACACTATCCAATTCATACTATAAAATTTATACAGCAAACTGTAATACTAATATAGCAATTAAACAAAAAGCAAGCATGGGCATAGCAATTGCAATCATACCCTTATTACAACTGTATATACACAACATCATAACTTTACCTAGTACAGCCATCACACTAGATTTTTAGTTTCCTAATAACAAATGCATTCGCATAATTTCAGTATATCTGCCCTCCAATAACAAAAAGCTTAATGCAAACACACAAAATAAAGTAGCAATATAGGTTGTAGAAGCAACAAATAGAAACTATGGCACAATAGTACTAGGAGACTTTAACTACAATTTATCAAAACATCCTAATCAAGATCCACACATGTTTAGAACAATAAAAAAACAAGGACTTAAAAGCACAATACAATACTTTGATATAATAGGACCTACATGGATTAGATAAGACAAACATAGCCAAATAGATAATATTTGAATATCAACAACAATCCTTTACCAATATAACAAAATTCAGCTAATATTACCAAATAAAATAACAAACAGTAATCACCAAATACTTAAAATCAACTGAAAAATTAATTTAACTATCAAAACACAACATAAAAAAAGGCATAAACATTGGATATATAAATACAAAGAAATGACAAAAGATACTTGGGAAGACTACTCTTAAGAAATTAATTGACAATTATCTATTATGAAAATCTTAGAGACAATTACAAATACACAAAAACTTAACAAAGCTTGGAATCAGCTTAGTACTATAATCACAATAGCAGCAAAAAGCATATATCTAGAACAAAAATAAGCTCAAAAACACATTACGTATTTTAAAACAAGCCACAAAACTACACAGTGCCCTAATGAAAATTAACAAACTAATATGAAAATTAAAAAATGACAATAATATAACAAACACAAAAAACACAAATCTATCTATAACAAAAATAAACAAGTTAGCAGAAACACAAATTCCAAAAGTCAACCAATCCAACTTAATACAAACACAATACAATCAATTTTTATAACAACTTAAAGAACAACAAAAATTAATACATACTGCAAGACAAACAGAAAATAACATTACACACAAAGGAAAAATTAACCAACATATAAATAATCGATATAACAACTTTTAAACAAATATAACAAAAATAATTGACAGCATATTAAATCAACATACAGATCCTGTGCATTTTGAAAACATTAAAACAGAAGACAGAATATACTCATTAACCAAAGAAATTAAACAAAAAATACAACAACATTATGAAACATGGACAAAATACAACAATCCTAATACTTTTTTATAGAAACAATGGCAAACAGAATACCAACTACTAACATATATACAAGCAAATTGGTATAATAGTCTATTGCAGACCATACCAACTAATAAACTACAATCAGCTATAAAAGAAGCATCACTAAACAAAGCTCCTAGGCTACAACAAATAAGCAATGAAATGCTCAAATACTTAGAAGATAAAAGTCTACTACTTCTTCTAAATATACTCAATGCATGTATAACTCTTCAAATAATACCAAAAACTTGGAAACAAAGTGCAGTATACTCTATATTCAAGAAGCCAAAGTTCAACAGACAATTAAATCAAACAAGACCTATAACACTAATAGAATATACTAAAAAAATATTTATTAAAATTCTAACAAAAAGGATTAGCAATGTCTGTACTTAATATCCAATACTAAATATTCACAATTATGTAATATTACCAAACACATTAACATCAATACCAATACATACATTTACTCATATATTAGAAGACGCATATAGCAATAACAACCAACTCTGGCTACTATCTCAGAACATGTCTAAAGCATATAATTCAGTTCATATACTACTATTCAAAATAGTATTACAAAGAATAAAAATACCTATAGCAATAATACAACTTATTATCAAAATATTTACAAACAGAACTAACTACATAATTACAACTTTTGAAAACATAAAAGATTATACAATACATGACAGAATAGATCAAGATGAAACAATCACTCCATTATTATGGAGGATCTACTATGACCCTTTAATAACAAAAATTGCAACAAGCCATACTGGATATACACTTAAAACCTATACTGATATACAAAAACCAAACCAGTCTGTAATTAAAAAGAGCTTTTCAGTATTTTATACATGGACAACACATTATAGATTGCTTCAACAAAAGAACAGCTACAAGCAATAGTTGATACTGCAACAACTTTCTTTTAGCTAACAAATATACAAGTTAATCTAAATAAATCCATACTAGCAACAATAACAAAAATTACAAGTCTAGAAATACAATTTGACAACACAATTATTAAATCAATCGACACAAAAACAAGTTTTTGCTTTCTTGAATGTTGATATACAACAAGTAAAAAACATACATCAAATCAAAAAATAATAAAAGAAGAAGCAGCAAGCACATTAAAAAGATTGCAATGAACTCAGATTACTGACAAGCAAGCAATATATATAGTAAATACAGTAATCCTCACAAGAATCATATATTGAATACAAAATACAATTCTGCCAACAACAACTTGTAAACAAATAACAAACAAGTACATGAATATTATAAAACACAAAGCTGGATTAGTATCACTATAGACTATATGAACTTAGAACAATAGAAAATATACAAACTCAACAACATATTTCAGTAATAAGTTATCTACTTAACCATCCTTTATTTAGCATATCATCATTTAAAATATGACTACAACAGCTACAGAATGCAGCTGCAACAAACAAATCAATCCTTTCACTATACTTAAACATCTTTCCAACAACAGAAGCATATATAACAATAGCAAAAATGATAAACATCTGCCATATAAACAATATCGCATTTAATAATCAAGCCAACTCATAGCCAAAACTATTAACAACAATAGGCACATCAATCAACATTATTTTAAACAACATGTTAATGGCATGCAAGATTAAAAATATACTAGATAAAATAAATCTGCACTACATAGAACAACTAGTACAAAGGAATCAAACCTTAACTTGAACATGACATGTCTTGGCATATACGATTCAAAAAAATACCTAGAGGCAGACAACCAAAATGGTTTAACAAACTAATATTAACAACAAAAAACTGGCTTCAACACAACAGTACAATACTTATTCAATCAAACCCATTTATTAGACAAAACACTATATCTGAAAAGAAGAAGTAGATAATATATGAATATAACACAATTGGAAAAATAACAAGTATAAACAAAAAACATATAAACATTCAACATTGAGTTTAAAATAACTCAGACCAACTAAACGATGCCTAGGCTGCAATCACTCTGACAAAAAATTAAAAAACAAGAAATGCAAAATAAAAATACAACAACTTGCAAGGATACTTAGAATACAAATTGACTATAAAAAGCAACTAAAAAGCTTAAAAACAGACATAATATATACAAATGAAGAGCATAGAAAAAACAAATACAAAATACCAAAATCAATTCAATTAAATACTAACACTCTTAGGGCACACTACAACAATATTAATAAAGCAATACCAAACCCAAAAGCAAAACAAAGAATATGGAACCTGCACAAACAAATAAACAGTCTACATCTAAAAAACTTTGAAGTTGCACTAAGTATACAAACAGAAGATATCAATAGCATATCAACAACAACTCATATTAGTGGATAATAAGCAATAAAATACAGTTATATCACACAACTAACAATTGGCCATCAAACCAAAAAACATTATGCAATGCAATATCATGCATGATTTTAGCACTACTACAATGTACTAATATAAATATATAATGCAACTACAAATTCACAATACACATAATACAATTAGTAAAAGATACCCCCAAGCTACAATATAACACAACTACTTAGAACAAATAATGGCAACAGATAGTTAACACTAAAAGCACTGGCAGCAAAAAAAAATATAACATGATCAATACAATACAACCAATATATAGATAAACCCACAATGAGTACAGACCTGTACCAAACTGATATTATATACACAAATATAAAAAATGATATATTTACAATAAGCTAAAAAGAAAAAACAATTGAGTATACTCCAAGACATTTTATATAACATGTTCAAAATGCACAACAAACAGCAATATAGCATTCACAAAATCAAAATACCAAATAGAATCAAATACAGGAAAATATAAATTAGAACAACTTTTATAACTTTATAAACTATAATAAAAGACCAACAGCATGAAGCACAAATTCCAAACATTCACAGATCAAATTATTTAAACTAAAACTTATTCTAGATGAACTTCCTATACAAGTAAACTTATACAAATGGCATTCTAAAGAACACATAACACAAGACTGTTACAGATATAATAACAAAGATAAAACAAACATTCACTGGCTTACTTGTTACAAAAACAAAGTAAGCCTGCAAACAATAATTAAAAATACAGCAACAAAAGCATTACAAAAATACAAGGCATTCACTGAACCCAATCTACAATTGCTAACAAACATACTCAAACCAATAACAAATAATGCATTTGACCTGAATTCAACAATACTAGCAATAACTGACCAAAACACAATAAATCAAGTCAATAAACTAGTAACAGATTACAAAGGAAAACACAATTTTACATGCTATATATTGCACAAAATTGCAAACAACATATACAAAAAGCTATGGATACCATGATATAAAGAAGTAGCAGAAGCTACTCAAGGCAAAAAAGGCAAAAAGAATAAAGAAAACAAATTGAAAAAAAAGAAAGCGATGAACAAATTCAAGAACAACTAGACAATACAACAGTAAAAAACCAAAAAATAGTAACTAATCAAGCAATAAACAAAATCAATAAATGGGTTCTACTATTTCAAAAACACAATATTTCTCTAGCTGTTATTAACAATATTATAGACTAAGTGAAGTTTTTGACTCTGCTTAGCAAAATATGGGTCATAGATAAAGCAGCCTAAGTTTTAGTTTCATTAAAAGTAATATATTACTATATATAATTATCAATGTACTACATATGTTAAAATTCAATAAAGAAATTGAGACAAGACCTTGTTTTTTTTTTTAAAAAAAAAAAAAAATATTAAAATTTTTAGTTTATCTATATAAAACTTTTTATTTTACTAAGATAATCTATTTTTGACTTTTAAGTAAACTTGTTCAATATAAAATTTATACTATTAGTTTTTAGCATCAATTTTTATAAACCTTTTACTAAATAATAATTTTGATTAAAAAAATTAAAATTTAAAAAATTTTTTTAAATTTTTTTTTTTAAATTTAATCAATTTTTTTACTTAGTAAAAAGTTTATAAAAATTGATACTAAAGACTAATAGTATAAATTTTATGTTGAACAAGTTTACTTAAAAACAAAAATAGATTATCTTAGTAAAATAAAAAGTTTTATATAGATAAACTAAAAATTTTAATATTAGTATATAAGAAACTTATTTTTTTACTAAGATAATCTATTTTTGTTTTCTAAGTAAACTTGTTTAAACCAAAATTTTACATATAATTGTAATTTTAAAAATATTAAAATTTTCTTTTTAGTAAAGTTATACAAGAAAATATACAATTTTTATAAAATTTTAAAAAAGTATAAAAAGATTTTTATTTTTCTTTTTTCAATAAAATTACATAGTCACATTGGTAACAACCAACTATAACTTATTTCAATTCTATTACTCTATTATTATATGTAACATTAGGATTATCAACTTAGCAATACTAAAGTTCAAAAGCTATGAAAAACAAAAAGCATGTTTTGCTAAAAACTACTAATATATCAAAGTAATTATTTTTTAGATCGAACATATATAAACTTTTAATTACCCAATTGCTAAAATATCATAGGACTTTAACAGAACTATTTTTATCTCATGCATATACAAATATTTTTTTAAAATATAACAAATGCTGTAATGCATATATACTAAAATCAAAGTTAAGCTTAAATCTGATAAACTCTTAAAGTAAAATCTTTATATTTCAAATAAATATGACGAATCTCATAAGCCTATGCATATGTTAAGTTTAAGTATAATAAACTTTTAAAGTAATGAATACTAAGATTTTAAATATAAAAACCTTTAAGTAATGTATACTAAAAGTTTTGATATGAAAACCTTTTATAAGAGTTTAAGTATAACAAACCTTTTAATTAATGTATATTGAGTTTAGAGCAAAGTTTAAATATAATTAATAAATATGCATTTAAACATAATTAATATAAAATTTTGGAACCTGGTTTGTTTTTATACAAATAATTGCAACATATATTGTTTAATAATAGACTTTTTATCATATTCAAATCTTAATACAGTCTTTGATAATATGTTTAATATTATTGAACTTAACAATAATACAAATGAACCTTATTTTATGATTATCATAATGCTAATATTAACACAAGCATAAGTGTTGATTTTGACAATAGTCTTGATTTTAATTTTAATTTTGCTGTTAATAATGTATTTTAAAAAACATTTTCACTTAGAAATAATTCAATATCATTAATTGAAATTGAAAAAACTTTTATTAATTGGTGTGATATTGTGCAATACATTAACACCTATGCTATATCACAAAATTTTACAACAAGATTGGACTATACAAAAAAAAGTATGGGCATTATTATCAGAGTGGACATTGTTTGTCACTGTGCTGATGTTGCAAAAAAAAACAAGTACTGGGTTAAGAACTACAAAAAGTGTTGCTGCTAGTTGTTTATGCAAAATAGTAGTTTATTGGATTAAATATGAATATCATATGAGATCTGCTCATATTAAACACAACCATTCTATGGATATCATTGTAATTTCATTTGACTCTAAATACTGCAAATTAAGTCATAGTAAAAAAAATCAAATGAGAATATTATATGATAGTGGTGTACTAGTTTTAACAATTATTAAAATGTTAAGTGAACAATATAGCAGATATATTCACAACAAGGATGTCTACAATTCTTTAAATCACTATTTATATAACTATATAAAAGGCTTGTTACAAATATCAGAACTTTTAACTCATTTATATAACAATAGTAAATCTGTAATTACATATTTAATTAATAATAATAGGCTTCACTGTTTGTTTTTTGCTACTCAATCTGCACTTACAACATTTAAATGTTATCCGGAGGTCATGTTAATAGATACTACTTATAAAACTAACCATTTTGGTATGCCACTTTTATTTATTAGTAGGGTCAATGCAATAGGAATTACATTTCTTATAGCAAGTAGGCTTCTTGCTGATAAGACTACACTAACTTTTTACTAAATACTTTGTCAACTAAAAAAAGCAGTTGGTAATAATGTTATTAATAAGATACAAACAATTTTAATGAATAGAGATTCTGCCATACTTCCTGCAATTAGAACTGAACTTCTACATGTTAAGCATCAAATTTGTATTTGGCACATTGAACAAAATATTGTTAAGAATTTAACTAGCAAGCTTAATAATAAATTTGTAGTATTTAGTAAAGCTTTTAAATTAGTAATAACAGAAACTATTAAAGATCAATTTACTATTCATTGAAATCATTTGTTAAAAGAGTATTCTGAGGTTAATAGTTACATAGAACAATAGAAGTCTATTTCTCATATGTAGATATACTGTTATATTAATAAAAATGTTAACTATAGCATTAGAACAATACAATACTCAGAAGCTAGTAATGCATATTTAAAGCATCTGCTCAGTCATACAGTACCTTTATCAGAATTAATTAATATGTTGAAGAAGTTATTTTATAATCAACTTAAATGGTTCCAATATCAACAATATCATTTACATGAAAGCACTTATTAACAATACCCAAAATTATTAAAAAATGTTTTAATAGAGATATTAGATTTTTTATAATTATTGTTACTTGTTTAATGCAATAGAGCTATACTTTATAGTATTGAGGAACAAGATGTTAGTTTATTTAAAGTTTTTATTGAAAATTATGACTATACAGTATATCATACTAATATAGAATTAGTATATCATTATGGTTATAATATACAATTTGCTTTACTATGCCATCATATTATTGCTATCCATCTTACTCATAAAGAACCCCTAGAAGTTAATTATATTGGTACTCATTGGATTATTCTAATAATTGACACAAATAATATAACACAATCTGAAGAGTCTTATAATGTTATTAACAATAAAAATTCTTCAACTATTGTATTGTTTTCTTTAAACAATAATGCTTATAAAATTCTAATCAGCAAACAATCAATATTTAAAAGCACAGTTGATTTAATTAAGAAAATTGAAGTGATTGCTAATAGAGTTGGCCATGTTGAAATTAACAATAGTCTTTCTCTTTTTATAAATAAGTTGAATAACCAATATCCTTTACAACAAGTCAATATTGGTGATTCTAAAAATGTTAAAACAAAAGGAAGATCTAGTAATACAAAGTACAAAAAAATAGGTGCTGAACATTTTACCAAAAAAACATATGTATATAGTATTTGTAATGGCACAGGATATAACTCCAGAAGTTGTACTTGCAAGGTAAGTAACTTTAATATAATTCATTGCTATTATTAACTATATAGCTGTATATATTAACTAGACATATATTATATAGTAATAATCTAAATACAACTTATAATAATATACTTCTAAGCAATCATTATAGTAATAGAATTTTTTTCAAATATTAAGCATGATAAATTTTTTTATAATTGTAATAATAGTGGAACATAATCTTAGCTTTAATCAAACAAATTAGCTTTAGAATTTTAGATTAAGATTCACATAATGATAATATAATCTTAACCTTTTTTTTTAAAAAAAAAAAATTTTGAATTAAAAAATTATTGATTAGATTAGTTGTGATCATGTAATAAGTTTCTATATAACAGTTCTTCTCAATTACAATGTAACTTTTATATTCAATTATGTTTATAATTTGTTTTTATATACATATATACAATATTATGTTTTAGCATGTACAGCATATAAGTATGTACTTTGATTATACTACATGTAGTAGTATTAGTTGATCTCAAAGAACAAACTTTATTTGATAATAATAAACTTAAATTAGTATATGAAACTAAGCACAAAAAATCTATATTAAATCAACTATCAATTTTAGACTAAGTGACAATCATTATAGTTGCACTATTTATTTTTAGTACCTAAAATGGCTTGAACAAAACAAAAGTAAAGTACTTATTAAAAATGATTAAAGTATATTCAAATTACTCTATATATTGATATTGATATAAATCTAGTTACATAATTTTATTGGCATAATTTAATTGGTCATTGTGCAGCTTTTGTTATGTAACCAATGCCACAGTGGCTTAGAGGTAACTTTCATCTAGGTAAAAATAAAAATTCTCTATTTTTAAAATAAAAATTTAGATTAAGTCATATATAAAATTTTTAAAATTTTATATATTTTGTTTGTTTAATATTATTATAAAAAAATATTTTTTAATTATAAAATTATAATTATATGTAAATTTTGATTTTGAACAATTTTATATAAAAGACAAAACTAGATTATCTTAGTAAAAAATAAGTTTACTATATAATAAGTATAAAATTTATAGTTTTTCTATATAAAACTTTTTTTTTTACTAAGAAAATCTATTTTTGTCTTTTAACTAAACTTGTTTAGAATAACATTTATATTAGATTAGTAGAAAAAATTTTAAGCAAAATTGTGTGACAAATTGTATGACTAATATGCTTCTTGAAAGTTAATTATATATTGTAAAAAATTTATATTAAATATATTAAATATTAATAATATTTTGTTAGGTAAAAATAGATTTATAATACTAGCTTGTAATTATGTTTCAAGTTGTACTAAATAGCTTGATACAAAAGATGTTATTAATTTGGTTTAAATTTTAAAAATTCTAAAATATTATATAAACTAAATATAAATTAAAAGATTAGTATTATAGATTATATTGGATACAAATTGCTAACTCTTATTGATAATTAATTATACCAAAATTCTGCTAAAGAAAATTTTAATTTTCTTTAACAATTTATAATTAAATACACTCTTAAAACTAAATAAATTGATCTTCTTTCAAATTTACATATATTTGTAAAATTTTATATCAATAACTTAAATATTAAATAAATTAACTAATTTCTTATAAAAACAATCTCAAACTAATTATACTCAAAGTAATTATACTCAAATTTAGTCTAAAAAATTTGTCTTGCTTACTAAGACAAAGTTGTCTAGCTCACTTCAGGCTTCATTTTGATATAAGTTTTATTCAAAACAGTCAAAAATTGACTATTTTATAAGCAAAAAACTCTAAATAGCTATTTTCTCTAAATTTTTCTAAAAAATTAGTTCTTTTCTTTTTATCCTCTCCAAATTCAGACCTCAAACACATTTTAAAACACCTAATTTTATTGGTTCAATCAATTAACAATCATTTTATAATATTTTTTTTTTAAGTTTTTAATTAATTTACATAAAACAAATAATTACAAATTTGTATTTATTCTAAAAATACACAATCTTGTATATACTTTATTCTATTTTTAGCAAAACTTACACAAGCCACATACTGCATCACAAGCTACACTAGCCTTAGCCACACTAGCTCCAGTTACACTAGCCACAAAAAATTATTACAGAGAGTATAATATCATATAAACAAAATTTTACTTTCTTTTAAAACTATTATTGAGTTCTTTAATATTAATATAAAAATAACAAGCCAAAATGCCTATTTTAATAACTACTAAACCTGATTCTCATAACTTAGATTATTATTACAACAAATATTCAGATCAATTTGGTATTGATACCAAAGAATCTGATTTACTTACTTTACATATTTTGTCAAAAGATGTTAATTTTTCTAAATATGAAACTAATAAACAACAATATTACTTTAAAATGCCAACTCAACCTACTTTATTTACTTGTCTTTGTGACAAATTTCATATAAATTTTATTTTTAAACATTATAAAATTACTTACTTAATACCTTCATAACAAATCTCAAACTCTATGTAATAGATATTTCTCTAACTACAGTTATTTCTAAAAACTGCTTTAATAATATTATTAATCAACTACCTAAATTATCTATTACAAATAGCAACAAATTTTTAATCAAACTCACAAATTTCATCTTTTTCATTTTATACAGACAAATCACCAGTAGCAATTATTTTATACTTACAACACTATCACTTTTGCATCTTATACAAAAAAAATAATATTCTATATATTCTTATTTAAGAATCATGACATACACCTAACTATTATAAAGTTATAATCTTTAAGAGTTTCTTATTTCACTGAGATTGTGTTCACAATTTCCAATATACTAAACTTAAAATTCTTTCTCAAAAAAAGGAATTTACAAAAGAACAATACTCTATCTTTTATTTTTACTACTTCTACAAACTTACTAAGAAAAAAAAACCAAATTTCTTCAAAAACTTGCTCTTAGAGGCAAAGAAATAAAATAAAATTCTAAACATTCTTCTAAATGACAACAAAAAAAAAATACAACAAACCCAACTTGAGATACTTCTAAAGATCTGAACTGGTTTCTTAACTATCCAATTATAGAAAATATGAAACAAAATACCAAACTCAATACAACACTTGCTTAGTAACTTTTCATCTTCTTCAAAGCTCATCTTTACAAATTTATTCCTGGTCAACTAATTCCTTCTACTTTAAATAATACTTAAATACTACAAACCAAAAATTCTCTTAAAAACAAGGTTTTAATTATTTGCTTAAAACAATAGCTGCTAAAAAGCCAAAATTCCTTACAGATTTCTTTTGTCAATCAAATCTATTACTTTCTTCTTAACTTAATATTTCACAATATGCATATACTTCAATACTTAAAAATTTACTTATTAAATTTATTGAATTTCTTTTTATCAAACTAAATTACTTACATATTTTTTATTCTCATTACTCAATTTCATTACATCCAATCTCTGATCATTACAAAGTGACAATTAACTTTGTCTATCTATACTTATTTCTTTATAACAAATATCAAACAATTTACTATCAAAAATTTATTGATAAACTAGAGCTTTATTCTCTTAAACTATCAATAAAATACAACTTCAAATATGATGCTTCAAAACCTCTATTTATTATCTATAATAACAACTAGTTTACTATTACTATTACTCTTAATATTTTTAAAACTAAATTTTTTAATTCCTTTTGAATTCTATTACTTAAACCTCATATCCAAAACTTCAATACATAGTATTTAGACTTTTTTAAAGCTTATCAAAAACAATTTACAAAAATTAATAAAGACAAAGTCAAAAACTATATTAAATACCAAATTGCAACTACACTTGCTGAGAAATGCAAAAAACTTCTACCCTCAGATTTTCAAATTACAAAACTAACATTTCTCCAAAATTACTTATTCTTAATCACTAAAGCTGCACTTTTTTATGTTCATATATGCAAAAACAAAGACTGCAAACTTCTATCTGATAACAGAACATATTTTTAAAAATATATTAACTTACTTTTTTGACAAATCTTTTGAAACCTTTTAAAAGACAACTTAACTTCTAAAACTACACTATTCACTTCAAATTACACAATCTTCTAACCAAACCAATAATATATAGCAACTTTCAAAAAGACTATTCTACTCCATACATTTAATGAACTTGCAATTAAAGCAGACTAAAAGTTTGCTGAAATTAACAACTCAAAAACAAATCCTAAATGAACTACATTTTATTTTTATTCTTATTTCAAAGCTTATTTAAATACTGCAGCTAAAAATAACAATATATTAAACCTCAAACTAAACAAAGCTTTAGAGAAAATTATTATATCTACTATTAGTTCACATATTCTAGTATGAATAATTCTCTATTTTCATATCCAAAGTCAACCAAAATTCTCTATCTTACAAATTCAATTTGACTATGATTTAAAATACTTTCTAGAAGCAGAAAAATTTATTATGATATTAAAATTTCTTCAATACAAGATGACACTTTATTCATGTCTTCAACTACTACCTATAGTTCACTTTTTTAATAAATTCTTTTATAGATAACATAAATACAGCTAGCACTTCCAAAATAATAATGTTTTTTACTAAAAGTATGCTATTTTTGAAAGAGAATGATATAAGTAGATAGGCAGAAAAGCCTATTTATATGAAGAACCAGGTTAATAATAGTCAGACCCAATGTACAAAGCAGACTATAATATTCTCTGCAACTATGTAAACTGAGTATACAGTGAGTGCATCTATAAAAGGAATCTCTAACTTCTCAGATACCAATACATCATATCCTTCTAAGATCTTTATCAGAAATAATATATTATCTACAACATTTACACATTCCTATATATTAATTATGTTTATTAGCATTCTATCCTCTATTCAACAATTTACAAATCTAAATATTACTAATAACAACTATGAATTATTATCAGATAATAACTCTATTGACTCATTAACAATAAACACTATTAAAGAGAAAACTCTAATCTATACTTCTAACCTACTCAAAATATATAACTCCTTAATATGCTTCAACAAATTCCTATTCTTCTACAATCTACAAGTTTTATTATTTCTATAATCAATAAGATCCTTTTTAAAATTTATTCAAGAAGAATATCTAACATATTACTCAGAACAGTATATTAGAATATCTATTAAAACAATTAACAATATTCATGTAGAAATATATATCCATATCTTATAAGAAACTATATTATTATTAAACTACTTATACATTCTCTTTAAAAAACTTTTAAACTTTCAAAATATTCTACTTAAAACAAATTATCTAGCAACAATATTTACAATATCCTCTTCTTTAAAATGCTAAAAATTCCTGTTAAATAACATTTTTTCTACTACTAAACTACCTATTTCATCAATACAAAAAGATGATAACATTTTATTTTTAGAAAACCCAAACTTTAATACAAATCTTAACTTCCATATATCTAATACCAACATCTCATCCTTACAAAATACAAATACTATTGCAAATAATATCTCTAATCTTAATTTTATTAACATCGATTACATCTTAATTCTAATTAAAATAAACTCTATAAACATCAATAGTCTAATTTAATCTTCAAAAAAACTTTCCTTAATAGATTTATTGACAACAACTCTTTCAATATACTAGATATATCTAAAACATATTTATCAATTAAAACTGGAAATTTCTTAATACTCAAACCAAAAATTATACAAGTGTTTGAAGCTTCTATTCAAATACACATCAAGCAGAAGTCAGTATTTTTATAAACAAAAACATCTTCAAATACATTGCTTGTACTCATAATTATAAAAAACATGTTGTTGAACTTGATCTATATCTCAAAAATCTTTCACTAAGACTACTTCAGATTTATATTCCTATAGCTAAAAAGAAACAACTTTACAAAGATGTCCAAGAATATATTATTTCTTTTCTACAAAATTCAAATTACACAAAATAATAATCATAAAAGGCTTCAACAGTGTTCCAAACCCTTGTATTGATTGACTACCTCCTAAAAAACCTCAATTTCTAAACAACAATTAACTAAATTTCTAATTAGTTACTAATACAAAGATCTTTATCGATTCTTTTTTCCTAATACCAAAAATTACACATTTCTATAATCAAATATACAAAGTAGAATTGACCAAATTTGGTCTAATCTGTCTTTAACAAATATTGATTATACAAATGTAATTACAATATATTAACTAAATTTAGATTATCATTTAATTATAATTAAAATATCTGCTATGCTCAATAAACTGAAACCAACTAAACAACAAAAAAGAAGATACTTTCTTTGAAAAAATACTACTAAAGAAATTTTATTACTAATTGCTCCTCTGATTACTTCTATAACTAATTAATATTAACTTAACCTTATATGTAACAAAATTAACAAAGCCTTAACTAAAGCTGCAACAAAATATATTTCATTTAAAAATATCAAAACCATGTCTGAAATTAATAACAATCCTTTTTCTAAACTACCACCTCTATTTGATTAATACAAACAAATTCAATATCTAAAAAACCACTTTAACTCATTAAACTATTACTCTTTACTTCAAAAATACCAATTAGACTACTCCAACAATTCTCTGCAAACAATATTACCTTCTCTTAATCAAATTAAAAATAAATTTATCCAAGTTAAAACTGCTCTTAACTATCATCAACAACAAATAATTTATAAGGATATTAAACAAAAAATAGAAGAACATAATCAACTTTACACAAAGTTTTCTAAACTCTTCTACAAAAAAATACTTGAAAAACAACATAGCTTATATATAAATTAACTATTACTAAATAATACACTCCTTACTAATTATAATGAAATCTGCTTTGCAATTCAACAACACTTTACTGAATACTTTAACAAAAAACCCTTATTTCCAATTTCTCTATTTTTTGAATTTTATGAATTATATCAACTGCACTCTGAACTCGAAATTCATTTTCAAAACCTTTTTTAAAAAATAACAAACCAAGAATAAAATACTACTAATATTAATTTACCAAATCAAAAAGCTGCAGATCTCTCTAAGATTTGCTATAAACACATCAAATATGCTAGTCCTTAATCCCAAAAACTTTTTCAACAATTCATAAACAAATGCCTTTAATTACAAAAAGTATTCATTGCTTGGAAATCTTTAAATCTTTTTTTAATTCCAAAAAAATCCAACTGAAATTTTATCCTTAATCAAGTTCATCCTATATTTATTATTGAATCTTTTAAAAAAATCCTTACAAAAATCTTTACTCAACACTTAGACAAAATTATCTCATCTAATAACTTACTTTCAGATCTTAATTTTGTTGCAACCAAAAACTTACTATTTATATTCCTATTCAAATTCTTCACAACACAATTAAATACTACAAACTTTATAATAAAGAAGCCTGGATTCTTTTTTAAGACATGTCAAAAGCATTTAACAAAATTAATATTTACTGATTTCAGAACTTTTGTAAAAGAATTGGTATTCCAAAAAAAGAAATAAATCTAATTACTGAACTATATACAAAAACTGAACTGCAAAAGTTATTATAGCTTATAGTCTCTTAAACTTAGTTTATCTAAAATCTGATATAGAACAAGAAGAAACATACTCTCAATTATTATAAAAAATATACTATGATCCTATTCTATCTTTTATCTTACAAAAATATCATAATCATTTACTTCATATATTTTTATTATTACCAAAAGATTTTATACAAAATAACAATTCTACTTCTATTACTATACCTCTTTTTACCTTTATAGATGACACAGTATAGCACTATAAAGATTTACAAATTTTGCAAAATATTCTTAATAATATATCCTTATTATATTAACTTAATAACATTAAAATCAATTCAAACAAATTGGACCTACTACATATACATTCAAAATCTTGCAATATATTTTCTTTTTTATTATCTTTTAACAACCAACCAATTGTATCAAGAAAATCTAAAAATATAATTAGATATCTTAAAATATACTATAATGGAAATAGTACAACTAAACCTACTATGAACATGATTAACAACAAATTAAAAACTTTCTTCAACTCATCAAATACAAAAAACTTGTATTATCACAAATATTTTCTCTTTTCAATCTTGTTCTACAACCTTTACTTGAATATCTTTTTTAAATTATTCTTATTAATGCATCAAATCAAACCAAACTTTCAAGATTACTTTCTATTTAAACAAAAAAGATGCTATCTCAAGCAAAAAATACCAACAATATTAACTTGACCAACCCACTTATTTTCAATCTTTCAACACTTAACAGCATCATTTAAAAAGCTAGTACATCAAATATTAACCACATTTTTAATTCTAATATACTTCTCTACAACATCAGAACTATTCACATTAAATTATGATTAATCAAAATATGGAATCCTGAATTATTAACTAATATACTTATTAAATATTATTATAAAATACAAAACTATACTTTAATATTCCATCTTTTACAACTTACAAAAAAAAATATTATACTTTTTAATATTACTCAAATTTCCAATAACACCTCAATACAACCAACTAACTCCTATCTAATATATGACATACTTTCTTCAAACCTATTTATTTTAACACTCAATAGTCTTAAGAACAATAAAATTCTTTATATTGAACAAATCAATACTGCTGAGAATAGCAATTCTAGTGTAGTGTTGGGTTGTCATCTTCCAAGTGGCAGGTCTAAGGTTCAAATTCCACCTATAATGAAATTTGAAAATTATATCTGCATTATGGTAACTGTCTTCTGTCAATCAGTTGGCCTTATATGGCTATAACCCAGATACACTAAGTCAAGTCCTACCGATATTGGGAGCTCAGAGCATCTATACAAAGTGTAATGTTATATATGCATAAAGGAATGCATAACTAATATTGCATAAGACTTCAGTGCAAATTCATAATAAGACTACCAGGTTTAGAAAACTAAGAAACTAAGATAATAGAAACTCACTTGGAAATTTCTAAGTAAAGAGGTAGCATGAACTTTTGATGATACTATCAGACTGGTTGAAGTTCACAAAACATTTTTATAGGAATCAAAGATTAAACTGGATGTCAAATATGTGTAGAGGAGCACATAACTAACTAGGCCATCAGATTTGCCAGAGGAAAAGAATATAGAAGTATATTATACTTGGCCATCTGGATTGGTAGTTTGGAAGAGACTGTTAGTTTGAGTTGCAGCTAGTAGAAGATGATAGAGAAGATGTCAGGAAGATAGGTACTAGGGTTTTAGTGAACTTTACAAGAGTAAAAATAATATAACATAGTGGTTAAACAAGTAACTTCTGTAACTGCAAGTGTTAGGTAATTATAGCATGTTGCATAAAACTAGGTCTATATATGTAAGATATAAAGGCTCTAGTAAGTTTCCTGTCAAAGATAAAGTAGTCTCAAGAGTAATGACCAGTATTGGAAACTTGAATGGGTGTAGTCTTAAGGTGTTCTTGTGATACAAGGAGAATTGTATATGAAGAGGGTTTAAATAGGCAAAATCTCTAGTTGGCTTGCAGGTATGGCAACTAGCATAGAATTTATATAGCAATATGTAAGCGAACTACTTAAATTAGATACCAAAAGTGCATTTGTGCCTAGTTGTAACCTCCAATGTATAAGTAGCCTCTGAAGATATGCTATGTCCTAAAATACTTGAATAAAAATATCACATTCCCAAAACAGAAACTTTAACTATAAAAAAAAACAAAAACAAATCACTACTGCTAATAATCTTTATCTTTTTTTATAGAGCAATATATATCTATGAACAAACAAACCAATAAAAGATCATTAACCTTTTGGTTTATTCTATTCTAACAAACTATATATAATAATACAATTTTTGCTACCTGGCCTCATCTACATTTACCAACTATTAACTTCCTTTTAAACTCTTTAATCTTTTTTATATATCATCTAATCTTCAACACTTTTTACTCTTTTAATTACATTATACAAACAATTTCAATATTATCTTTTCACAATATAATAATATTCTTTATACTATATACTAGACAACTACTTCATAAACCAAATCTATCTAAAACCAATCACCTTACTGTCATTAACAAATTTTAACTGTTTTAATCTTCCTTATCATCAAATTAAAACATACAGTAATCTTCTTATTTACAAATTGACTATAAAGAAATTTTAGTACTAATTCACATATATATCAATCTTACTATACTACTTCCTAACTAATCACTTTTTCAAATAAACTTATACACTCATAATATTTAAATTATACAACAAACTACTGATTCTACTAACTACCAAAATTAACTTATCAACCTCAACTCTCTCTTACAAAATTTATATCTAACTGAACTCAACTTTTACACAGATGTTTCTATTCAAAACCTAAAAATACCTTATATAAGGTCTGATATTGAATAAATCTATAAAGAAAATATCTTAATCAAATTTAATGCAGCAACCCAACTTTTATTTGATTTTACTCGAATAGAACTAATGTAAATCATATCTATTCTACTAACTACACTTTTTAATACCTCACTTAATATTTATATCAACAACTTAACAGTTATCAAAAATCTTAATTCATTTACCTTAACCAAATTAATTCAACAAAAAAACTAGAACATTCTATTCTTAATTAACTTTTTAAAAACAACTAAAAACATTAATCTTAATCTTATTAAAGTTAAATCTTATTCTACAAATTCATTTCACAATTAAGCTGACTTATTAGCAAAACAAGGAACTAACAAACCTATTTTAAAAATACAAATTTTCTTTTTTAACCCATTTACTTACTTTTTATGAAATAACTATTTTATTTCTCTCAAAATTCACATATTCATTAAAAATATTATCACAATCAATGAACTTAACACATAGTCATCACTTAAATTTTTTAACATATCTAATATTGAATGGTCTCTAATGTTTAAAATATTAAACTCTTTGAAATATAATTCACAACTTTACTCTTTTCATATTAAAATTTTAACAAATAACTTACCCACTATGCAAAACTTAAATATATACTACCCATACCTATATACTACTTTAACTTGTTATCAATGTCCTAATATAGAAGATACTCTACATATACTGTAATATAACAAAAACAATTTAAACATATAACAAACACTTCTTAATACAATTGACAACATTCTAATAACACTTAATATTTCATCTGTCTTATCATCTACTCTTCCAAACACAATACTTCATTTTTACACTCAATACAACTAATTTACAATATCATCATATCTTAAACCTACTTGTTGGCATTATATTTAATATAAGTTTTGACAATATTAAAATACTTATAAACAAACAAACTACACCTCTTTTTATAAACTTATCCAACAATCTTCTATTCTAGTTCTTTAACAAAATCTGGTTCTCTTATAATATTGCTCAACATCAATAGAAAACTGCCTGTAATATTATTTCTAAAAACAAACATACTAGACTCTTCTTATCTATTATAACTTTACTATCTAATACAAACTTAACTACAACTCTAATTAGTAACAATTCTTTTGCTATTAAAAAATAGCTTCTTCAAAGTTACTCACTAACTTTTTGCTTTATATAATAATAGGATAAACATCTTAGGTCCCCCTCAACTTATCTTAGCTAGAAATTGATAAATTAACTAACCATAGTATTCATTAAAAAATAGAAGGTGTAATGTTACATTGGGTGTTTTAAAAAAATATTCTTAATTAAGTAGTATAAATATAATTAGAAATCTTTAGTATAAAAGTATTTTTCTATGTACTTTTAAAGTTTCTACTCTGATATTAAATAAATAATAATAATAATAATAATAATAATAATAATAAAAGATTAGTATTAAGTTATTTTTTTTTAAAAAAAAAAAGAGAGGTCTATTCTCTATCTCTTTATTAATTAGTTAATTTACATATATAAGATACATGCTAAAAAAACTAAACTAGAAGAGATAGAAGTAAGAGCTATTTTATTCTTGATCTATTCTTTGCTAGAATGGTCAGTAAACCTCTAGTCTATAATAAGATAGCTGAGAAAAGATTGTCTATTGGTAATATAATAGTGAATTTTTTTATTTAATAAGGAAGGTAAAATTGGTTTAGTTTTAGCCAATACTGGAGTTTATAAAGGTAGTGGAGTTGGATGAAAGAAATTATATTGTATCATTCTAGAGAGGAGCCAAAATTCTTTATATATTGCAGAGATAATATTATGATAGATGAGAGATGTGTATTTGTATTTGTGTTTTCTGTTTTCGAATGATGCCAAGGTGTTGTTAGTTATTAGACCTAATGGTATCTGCTTGTTAATATGATTTAGGGTAAAAGCTCAGATGAAATTATTTATATCATAGCAGAGTATTTTGAGGCTATTTGCAGCTTTATACACAGTATGTGTTATTAATGTTATAAAATGTAAATAATTTTTTAGACAACCTAGAAGATGTATAATAGTTTCAGAAGCATTATAATATCTTGAACAGAGATATTTTGAATGCTTGGTAGTGTTTCTCAAATGAAAAAGGAGATGTGTAGATAGTTCTTCAGATAGTAGTTTGATTTTGAAATTTTTTAGTGCTGAGGAAAACGGATCTGTTACTAGGACTAAGGGTTTTTTTCCATATGATTTGTATTGTAGAGATAGTGTCTAGTTAATTTCATTTTGTGGATTATGCCAGTTGGAAATTCACTATTGGTAGAACCAAACTAGTCTATTGGTAATTTGGTATACTTGTTTTATTGTAGTTTTTAGCAAGTATATGCAGGGATTGCCAAGAAGTTTCAAAACAAATTGATTATGTAAGAATTTTTGTGGTGTAGAGTCTAATGAAAAGATGTTGTTTTATGTTTCTTGGATTTGAAGTTCTTTGTCAAGAGTGATCGTAATCATATGGTTGTGTATTATTGCTTTTAGCATTAGTAGGAAATAAGTATATTGTTGTTTGTTGAGTGTGAGATAGTTGTATGGCTGAATAGACTATACATAGTTAATCAAATCAACAAGTAAAAAATTGTTGGTATATATTTTTATATTAGTATAAGGGTTTGTTGAAGTTAACACAAATGTCAACAAAGTTAATAGAGTATTTAAATGAGAAGGTCATAGGTTAGTAAAGCAACCAAAGATAGTATGGAAGTGTTGAAGTTGGCATTTTGCCATTATGCAAAAGTTATTTTCTACTTTTTGTTAACCATTTGTTATATAAAATGTTAAGGTTTTCTTGTTGAAATTAGCCTTTGTTAAGATATTTCAGAGTGATATCATAGGGTTAGTAAAGAAACAAAGAGGTCTGGCTAGAGTTGAATATGTTTTCCAATTAGAGAGCTGATGTATTATTGTTGATGTTGAGGCTAGTATCTTTTTGAAGTTATTCAAATCAATATGAATTCTTTTTTTACAATCCATTTGAAGGGTTGTATATTGATTTTGTTGCATTAAAGTAACAGTATTTAGATGGATAAGTCCTATTTTTAAGTATACATTCTTGACATACTGTTAGTGCATTGTTAGAGTATAGAATGTAGTGTCAAGTTTTTAAGTTTTTGTTAAGAAAGTTGTAGATTCTCCCAAAGATTTCATCCTTAGTAATTATTCAACTTTTTTTATTAGGTATCCATTTAGCCAAAGTAAATGGATTTAATTGGGGTAGTGTTAGAAATGGATTTGTAGATGCAGTTATTAAGTCTTGCATTAGGTAGAACCAATAGGAATATTGGCCTCAAGGTATTTTTTTGATATTATGATGAAAGTTATTCAATGTTAAAAGTTCTGTATTGGTTGCATTCAGGAACTGTTCAATGCTTGTAATATTGTAATTATTTAGTTTCTCTTTAAGATATGGAGCTTTAGAATGATTTAAAAGAATTTAATTTATAAGTGTCTCCAAAAATTTCTTTGGGTATAGCCAGTCATCATTGTCCTGTATAGTTTGCATTCTCAATGCATTAGTGCTATTATTATTTGACATGTTTGTGTATTTATTTGTATTAGTGAAAATACAGAAAGTTGTATCAGAATTGAAGTGTTTGTAAGTGCTGCATCTTGCAATTGTTGTCAACACAATTTTAGAAAAGAGGAATCGAAGTTAGGATGATTTAGATTTTTTTAAAGTGTCAAGACTAGTGCTAAAGTTTGTGTTTGGATTAAATCTTTTAGTGCATATATGTCTGGGTTGAATAAAAAGAAGTTAGAAACTCCTTGTGCTAGTTTTGCTTTATGTTTTACCAATTGGATACATGCTTTATTAAGTGAATTCATTTGTAAAGTAAAGAGAAATGAGAAGTATAATCAATAGATAAGTCATAGAGTAATAACACTGTTTATAATATAAATTGTTTGCTTCTTTGTTATATTGGCAAATTGCAGTTTTTTTAAATTAATTTTGGCCTCAGCTATTATTTCTTTTTGTATTAGTGTTAGCTTTTTCTTAGTTGAGAACCATGTTTCTAAATATTTAAATAGTGTTCCATTGTCAATAGCAACTAATTGTTCATTATCGAAGAGTATAGAGTTGTCAGGATCTAATAAGTTAGTAACTAAGACAGATTTAGAGAAGTTGACTCTTATATTAGCAAATTTGTAAAAGGAGAAGGCAGTTTGCAAAATGTTTGTGAGAGATGTTTTGTTTAGTGCAATCCATAATAAGTCATTCATGTATGCCATTACAGAAGCATGTATTCTTTTTGCACTTGGAGATGAAATTCTACTAAGAAATTCCTGATACTCTTTATGTATTCTTGATATTAATGGGTCATAGTATATCTTCCAATAGAGAGAAGAGATTGTCTCTTCTTGGTCAACACCATTTTCTACTGAGTATGATGCAGTTAAGCCTAGAGTAGTAATTACTTTATTGGTTTGATATGAGAACAAATATGATAACAGATTTATAGTCTTGTCTGAAATGTGAATTCTTTTAAGGGCCTTGCATAAGATAGGTATGTAAATTGAATCAAAAGCTTTTGATATGTCTTGCAAGAAAACTAAATTTCTTTATTGTTTGTAGTTGCATCTTCAAGAATGTGAGTGAGCTGAGAAATGGGTTGTAATGTAGATTGATGTGGAAAGGCTGCAAAATTGTAAGATAATAACACTTGATTGTAAATTAGAATATTTGTAAGTTAAGTCGTTATAATTTTTGTAAAAATTTTTCTAGTATAGTTAATTAGTGTAATAGGACAAGTAGAGTTGAGTTCATAGTTGTACTGTTGTTTCTTTAGAATTGGCCAGATGTTGGCTTGTAACTACTGATTAGAGATGGTTTTTTGTATTATACAGCTGTTAAATATGTTTAGAAGAAAATAAAGTGCTGATAAGGGCAGGTGTTGAAGAACTTCATTTGCAATTTTTAAAGGTCTAGTTGCTTTCTCTTTGGGTGCTGATTTTATTGTTTGTTTAAGTTCTGTTATAGTAATAGGAGACAGAAGGTTATTGTATATATTGCTTTGGATATTGTTGAGTAGAAGATAAGTTGTTTCCCATTCCTTCCAAATGTTTTTATTAGGAGGATTGCATCTGGTCCAGTCTTTGAAATGTAGATGTGTTGCTTCTTTAATTTTATTTTCTTTTGTAATTATTTCATCTGCTCAAATAATTGTTTTAAAACTAATTGGTTTTGCTTTTCTTTTTAGTATACTATCTAGCATACAGCTAGTATTGTCTTTAAAATCTGAGTATCTCTGATTTGTATAGAATTTAATTCATTTACTTTGCTTCTGTTTTTTCTCAAAGTTATGTGCCTGCCAGATTATATGTTTGTAATGTATTATTTGTACTATTGTATCTGAAAATAAGAGGCTTAATTGTGTTTGTGTTATTAGAAAGATATCAATTTCTGCTAATATGGCTGCTTTTGTCAAATGATAGTTGGCTTCAGTTAGGTTATTTGGTAAGTTATTACTAAGGTGTCATAAGTATTTGTTAATATGTTTTAAAGCAGAATGCAGTTTAGTGGCTTTTAGTGATAGTTAAAGAAAGGTTTTGGTGCTGTAAAGATATAAGGAATATGTTTGTTCATTGTTTCTTTAGTTTTTGCTAACCAGAAGTTCCAGGTTTTGTTTATTTTATTTTTGTTTATGTTAGATGAAGAGGTAGTTTGCATATTAAAGATAGTATCTATAGCATTTTCAAAGTTGTTCTAGTCTTCAAATATCATTTTGTTAAATTGATATACTTTTCTTTTTTTTCTTTTGTTTCTGGATTTCTTTTGTAAAGAAAAGTTGATATACCAGATTGTATACAGAATGCAGTGGTCACTATCAGAAATGTTTAATGCATTAACTATTGATAAAGATTTGAATGCCAATAGTATATCAGAGGAGATTCAAAAGTCATCTATTTGACTGGCATTAGTAAGACCATGCCAGGTAGATGCTTCAATGTTATGAAAGGCTAAATACTGGTTAAATTGGCAGCATATAACTCAGTAAATAATGAAAGTTGTTTGTTTCTATATTGGTTAGTATTAAAATCTCCTAATATAATTAAGTGCCAGTTTTTAGCTCTAGCTTCTGTAATTCAAATAAGCAATTAAGATTGGTGTGTTTTAAAAGAGAGGCATGGTTTAAGAAAAGATAAGTTGAGCTGATGTAAGATTTGTTGTTATTAGAAAAGAAGAAGTCTATACAAATTGCAGTGCCTGATAAGGTTTTAATGTTGTGAATATATGGTTGTAGTTGGTTGCATATCATTAATGCTATTTCTAGACTGGTTTCTTATTGATTAAATTTGTAAGATATAAACTTTGAAGTATATATTTTGTATAATAAATTAGTTAGTGATCTGACAGTTAATTTTTTTAATTTGGTTTCTGTAAAAGAAACTATATGCAAGTTTGATGTTGCACAGTATTCAATCCATGTCTGCATTTTTAGTATATCATTAGTACCTTTAATATTATGAGTAGTTATATTAATTTTTTCATTTAGATTGAATTCAGATAGGTTTGGTTCTTCTTCTTGTAATTGTGAGTAAATTGTTAATGTATTGTTGTTGACATTTGGTGTGTTTATACTATTAGTTGATATTATCATTATTGGATTTTGGGTGAGAAGATCTTCCAGCTTGGTTCTGAAAGAGGTAGTAGTGCTAATATATCATCTGGAATGTTGTTAATTATAAAATGCTGTTTTAACAAATAAAGTGTGTCTTTGGTTTTGGTCTGTTGTGTAATAAGAATAGGTGTTGTTGCTATATTAATGTTTTTTGTATTTAGATATTTTTTAATTTCAGTTGGTAAGTTTGGAATTATTGGTTTGGATAGAGGTTTGGTTTTGTCAAGATTTGTACTATGCATATTAGTGTCTCTGATGTTCATAAGTATTTTTATCCAGGTATCTGAAATGCTATAGAAATAATATTTTTGTCTAAGTTGTCTAGCTAAGTCTACTAATATTTTGGTTAAGATTATTAGTATTGCAATACTGAATTTTTTGATATGTTCAGGGTTTTTTGGCAAATCCAGCTTGTCAGTAGAATTTGCTATCATTACATTAGATGGTAGTGAAAGTGAAAATTTGTAAACTGATATGATTTGGTCAATAAAGCATTTTGTTATTTGGTTGTCTAAAATAGAATAGATAAAGACATCAGGTGTTTTAATTTTTTTAGGGTTTTTAAGTAGTGCTAGCTTGACCTTAAAGTAGTTATTTAAAAGGCTTCTAAAGGAGAATTCTTCTTTGAGTTGTTCTATAATTTGTATAAAGTTGGTATTTGGATCCTGTAAATCAATTGGAAAATAAAGTTTATATTTGCTACTTAGATTCTAGTATGCTAGTAATAGTGGTTTCTTTGGTAGTGATAGGTCAAAGAAACTAGAAGATATACTATTACAAGCATAGTAGTCTTGTAGTTTCTTTTTAAAGTATACCAGGTTATTTAGTTGACTACACTCTGTAATAGGAAAGAGGTCTCTTATTTCTGGATGAAGTTCATGTATACTTTTTGGTATTAGGTCTAATGTTGTGAAATATTTCTCTAGTAGTTGGTCAAAGTTATAAATTCTGTATAGTTCAGCTACAATGGGCTTTGTTTGTGATTTTTGTTTTATAGAAAGCTCAAAAGTAAGTATTTGAAGGTTTTCTTGTAGTATTTTACTTGGGTCTGCTGAAAGTGGAGCTAGCTGTGCAGAGAAAGCATTTTGTACTGCTTCTTGTATTTCTTTAAATTTAATTAGAGTTTCATCTTTGGTAAAGTCTTTATAATATTTAATTAGATGCCATATGGTTTTGGCTATGTTTGTTGTGAAGTTTGTATTAGTAGAATAGTTGATCATAATTTTTTGTCTAAGCTTTGCATATATGATATCTCTAATCACTTTTGTTGTAATTGTAATTTCATGTTGTGTTTTATAGTTTTTAATTGCTTCTTTGAACAGATCTTCATATATGATTTGGTGAGATGGTATAGATCATTTATCTCTGGTAAATGTAAGGAAGAAGGCACAATCCTGGTGTTTGAATTTTGCTTCAATTGCAAAATGAAAAGAATGATTAGTTGGTTTAGTTTGCAGCTTGTGTACTGTAAAGTTAAAGATTTCTTTTTTTGTTTTTAGTGCTGTAATAATTTTATCATATTCTCAGGCATCTTTGTCAAAAGGTTAGGTAATTCTATTTTCAAGATTATCACATATTCTATCTATCTATTCTAAGTATGATCTATCTCTATATCTGTTTGTGTTTTGCTAGACATGTGTATATTTTTTTTAGTTATTTGGCTATAGGTAAGTAGTTTGTGTTTTTTTGAGTTACTGTTTATGGTTGCAACTAATTCTGTATCCATATGGTTATCTTCTGTATTTGCATATTCTTTGTTGTTTGAAGTGCTATGTTGGTTATCAATACTGATTGGGGCATTTCTAGTATTGAGGTTTTCTAAATTAAGTTCTATTGAGAGCATGAAATTTGCAGATTCTGTTAATGTATTATCAAAACCAGTTTGTACAGGTTTGTTGTTGTTGTTTGTATGTGATGATGTCATGCTTGAGTTTGGTGAAGTGAGCTGGATTGCCTACTTTTTGCATTGCTTTGAGGTCTTAGAAGGAGGGTTCATTATTTCTTTACTGGCATATTTAAGTAAATAAAGTCTTTTTTGATGCTGGTTTTACTCTTCGAGAAACTGCTATTACAAAGACTTGCAGTTTGTTTTTCCATTTGCAATTGTAGTATGGTCTCAAAGAAGAATATTAATGAGAGGCTTGCTGGCCTTTGTTGGTCTTCTTTGTTTACTATAGTGTTGGTGGTTCTGCTCTGTTTTCTTTTAATCTTGTCTGTGTTTTTGTTTAATTTTACCTTGTCTATAAACTAAGCCAAGGGCTAAGAGCAGCTGTTAGTTACTAAAACTTTATTTATTTTGAAAATTTCTATCTGTCTATTTTGCTGATTATTTTTTTTACTTAGTAATTTGTGATCTATGAAAAAGAGTTTTTTTTTTATTACTTTTTATTAGTATTAAATTATATATTCTAATTTATTTAAATATATATAAAAAATAATAAATACTATTTAGTCTTGTGTATTAAATATAATAAATATAATTAAAATTTCAAATTTTAAACTAAATTATAAATCTTTAAAAATTAGATATTAATTTTTAAACTGCTTTTACTTTATTATTAACTAGATTTTCATTTAAATAAAAATTTTTTAATTAAAAAGCATGCTTGTTAATCTAAAAAACAAAGTTAAACCAAAAATTTTATCAAGTTTTAACTAAAAAAAATGATAAAATTATTAATAATTTAGGAATTTGTAAATTAAGAAAAAATTTATCTTCTTTTATATATATTATTATGAGTAAAAAATGTTTTAATATGCATAGTTACTTTATTTAATAATTTCAAGACTATATAGTCTATTTATATTTTATTAACTAAATTTAATAAATAAACTAAACAACAGTTATACTTTATTTGACATTAAAAAAAATAGAATGCTAGATACTTTTAGTATATAAAAAGCATTATTTAATATAAAAAGAATAGTATATTTAAATAAAATACTATAAAATTAAAAAGTTCTTATTACTAATATTTTAATTATTAAACTATTAATAAAATTTAAATGTTTGTTTTAATAAGTTTTAGTTTTATTATAAAGCTAAATATATAAATACTGTTTTTTACAAATATTAAATATCTTATTAATAGTTATAAAAATTTATTATCTTACTAAAAATTAACTTAAATTTTCTATTTCTAAATTAAATATATTAAGTAAGTATTTGTTACATGATTGAGTAGATTCAAGAATCAAATCTTTTATAAAATAAAATATATAATTTAATAAATTAATTAATAAATTTAATAAACAGTATATATTATATATAGTTTTTAAAACACTGAAAAACAGTAACTCTTTCTGCAGATCACTTGTACCAAATTTTTGCTAAAAACATTTAATTATTTCTAATTATTTTAT